>ONZH01011770.1:0-94609 GCA_900303285.1 Rhinella marina | reverse complement strand
GGAGGCCCAAGAGGTGAGACCCTAAAAATTATGTGGAGGCCCAGAGGTGAGACCTGTTAAAGAATTTTGTGGAGGCCCAAGAGGTGAGACGTATTAAAAATTATGTGGAGGCCCAAGAGGGGAGACCTGTTAAAATTTTGTGGAGGCCAAGAGGTAGCTTAAATATGTTGAGTGGACGTGATTAAAAATTATGTGGAGGCCCAAGAGGGGAGACCTCTTAAAAATTATGTGGAGGCCCAAGAGGTGGAGAACCTCTTAAAAATTATGTGGAGGCCCAAGAGGTGAGACCTCTAAACATTTTGTGGAGGCCCAAGAGGTGAACCGGTATTAAAAATTATGTGGGCCCAAGAGGGAGAACCTTAAAAATTATGTGGAGGCCCAAGAGGTGAGACCTTTAAACATTTTTGGAGGCCCAAGAGTGAGACCTCTTAAAAATTTGTGGAGGCCCAAGAGGTGAGACCTCTTAAAAATTATGTGGAGGCCCAAGAGGTGAGACCTTAAACATTTTGTGGAGGCCCAAGAGGTGAGACTCTTAAAAATTATGTGGAGGCCCAAGAGGTGAGACCTGTTAAAGATTTTGTGGAGGCCAAGAGGTGAGACGTGTTTAAAAATTATGTGGAGGCCCAAGAGGGGAGACCTGTTAAGAATTTTGTGGAGGCCCAGAGAGGTAGACGTATTAAAAATTATGTGGAGGCCCCAAGGTGGAGACCTGTTAAACATTTTGTGGAGGCCCAAGAGGTGAGACGTATTAAAAATTATGTGGAGGCCCAAGAGGTGAGACCTGTTAAAATTATGTGGAGGCCCAAGAGGTGAGACGTATTAAAAATTATGTGGAGCCCAAGAGGGGAGACCTCTTAAAAATTATGTGGGAGGCCCAAAGAGGTGTTAGACCTCTTAAACATTTTGTGGAGGCCCAAGAGGGCCCATTTTTTCTGATTTACGGACCAATTCTACGGCGGTTAAGGAGGAGGAGGAGGAGGTGGAGGAGGAAATGGCACTTCATACACATGGCACTTCACTTTTGGCTGCTTTCCACTGTTGGAGAAGCAAAGTCCGGGTCAATCCACTTGCTGTTCATTTTGATTAGCGTCAGCCTGTCGGCACTGTCGGTTGACAGGCGGCTGCGCTTATCGGTGATAATGCCTCCCGGCAGCGCGGAACACCCTTCTCTGATAGAAGCCGCGGCGGCAGGACTGGGCGGGAAAAAGCCCATGCCACAGACTCATAGGGCGTCCACCAGAAGGATCACTTGCCACTCTCTCCTCCTTCCGCTGCAACACGCGCCAGACCCTACCTCACAGCATCCTCCGCCTCTCGTCCTCCTCCTCCCTCCTCCTCCTGCAACTGCCACGTGAAGCAGACAAAAGTGTGGTCTGACTGTGTAGCTCCGTTGCGTCTCCCTCCTGCCCCCGTCTCCTCTGTGTGCAATGCGTTCTCCCTTATTGCGATGAGGGATTCTTTAAGGACGCATAGGAGCGGGATGGTTACGCTCGGCCCTGCTGGCTGTGGCCTCACTTCTCTGTCTGAACTGTCCTCTGCCTGTGGACATCCCTCTGCCTGTGACATCCCTCTGGCCTGTGGACTGCTCTCCCTGTGGACATCCCTCTGCCTGTGGACATGGACATCCTCTGCCTGTGGACATTCCTCTGCCTGTGGACATCCCTCTGCCTCTTGCTGCCTTTTTCGGTGCTGCGCAGACCACCACCTCTCCACTGCTTCCTCGCTGGACATCATCCCTGGACCGGGTCAGTATCGGACAGTACAAAGCGGTGGTACATTTCATACTCCAGCCGTGGCCTGTTTTCATTCTCCAATGCCTTGAGACATGTACTGAATGTAAATGAAGGTGTTGTAATCGCGTCTCTCTGTGACAATAGCTCGATACTATCAACTGCCAATTTTATTTTTAACTTTTTTTTTTTTTTTTTAGCGAACAGTTTTTTTCAACTTACTGATGTTTTCCAGTCTCTTGTTGGAAAACTTTCTATGACTTTTTTCGTACTGGGTGCATTGGTATAAATATGCAGAGAGTTATTTATGGTTTAATCGGCAGAACGATGCAAAGGGAAAGCGTCGTCTAAAGGGAATCATTTTACCTCAGATAATTCAACCAGCAACTATGGCCCCCAACAGCATTTCCGCGCCCCGTCCTCGTCCACGTCCTATTCCGCTAGCCCCCCTCCGCATTTTATTTTTTTTTTGGTTACAATATTTTGCCTTCACAGCCGTGAAATAATTTGCAAGAGAACGCATACAGTTGCCAATTATAAGGCCTAATATTTTAGAGTCAAGGTACACAGGTGATACTTTTCAACGGGGTTAAGAGGAAAGGAAAGGAAATTTCATACAGACGCATTTACTTTCCAATTTTGTGGAGGCCCTCCTTAAACATTTTGTGGAGGTGAGACCCGTTAAAATTATGTGGAGGCCCAAGAGGTGAGACCTGTTAAACATTTTGTGGGCCCAAGAGGTGAGACCTCGTTAAAAATTATGTGGAGGCCCAAGAGGTGAGACCTCTTAAAGATTTTGTGGAGGCCCAAGAGGTGAGACCTGTTAAAAAATTATGTGGAGGCCCAAGAGGTGAGACCCTCTTAAAGATTTTGTGGAGGCCCAAGAGGTGAGACCTCTTAAAGATTTTGTGGGAGGCCCAAGAGGTGAGACCTCTTAAAAATTATGTGGAGGCCCAAGAGGTGAGACCTCTTAAAGATTTTGTGAGGCCCAAGAGGTGAGACCTCTTAAAAATTTTGTGGAGGCCCAAGAGGTGAGACCTCTTAAAAATTTTGTGGAGGCCCAAGAGGTGAGACCTCTTAAAGATTTTTGTGGAGGCCCAAGAGGTGAGACCTCTTAAAAATTTTGTGGAGGCCCAAGAGGTGAGACCTGTTAAAAATTATTGTGGAGGCCCAAGAGGTGAGACCTCTTTAAAAATTATGTGGAGGCCCAAGAGGTGAGACCCTCTTAAAGAATTTTGTGGAGGCCCAAGAGGTGAGACCTCTTAAAGATTTTGTGGAGGCCCAAGAGGTGAGACCTCTTAAAAATTTATGTGGAGGCCCAAGAGGTGAGACCCTTTAAAGATTTTGTGGAGGCCCAAGAGGTGAGACCTCTTAAAGATTTTGTGGAGGCCCAAAGAGGTGAGACCTCTTAAAAATTATGTGGAGGCCCAAGAGGTGAGACCTCTTAAAAATTTTGTGGAGGCCCAAGAGGTGAGACCCTTTAAAAATTATGTGGAGGCCCAAGAGGTGAGACCTGTTAAAAATTTTGTGGAGGCCCAAGAGGTGAGACCTCTGTAAAAATTTATGTGGAGGCCCAAGAGGTGAGACCTGTTAAAAATTATGTGGAGGCCCAAGAGGTGAGACCTCTTAAACATTTTGTGGAGGCCCAAGAGGTTGAGACCTCTTAAACATTTTGTGAGGCCCAAGAGGTGAGACCTCTTAAAAATTATGTGGAGGCCCAAGAGGTGAGACTCTTAAATGGCCCAAGAGGTGGACCTGTTAAAAATTATGAGGAGGCCCAAGAGGGTGAGACCTCTTAAACATTTTGTGGAGGCCCAAGAGGTGAGCCATAAATATAAAAATTTTTCCTGATTTACGGACCAATTCTACGGCGGTTAAGGAGGAGGAGGAGGAGGTGGAGGAGGAAATGGCACTTCATACAGATGGCACTTCACTTTTGGCTGCTTTCCACGGTTTGGAGAAGCAAAGTCCGGGTCAATCCACTTGCTGTTCATTTGATTAGCGTCAGCCTGTCGGCACTGTCGGTTGCAGGCGGCTGCGCTTATCGGTAATAATGCCCCCGGCTGCGCTGAACACCCTTTTCTGATAGCACGCTGGCGGCAGGGCAGGCAAGCACCTCCAAGGCGTACAGGGACAGTTCCAGCCACGTGTCCCAACTTGGAGACCCAGTAAGTGTAGGACGCCGAGGGATCGGGAGGACAGGGTTACGGTCTGCCAGGTACTCCCGCAACATCCGCCGATACTTGTCCCTCCTGCTGATAGCGGGCCCCGCAGTGATGGAAGTTGCACGAGGGGGTGGCCATGAACGTGTCCCACACCTTGGAGAGTGTTCCCTGGTGGCTGTGGGCCTGATGGATGTTGTGGGGACTCTGGGAGACCCTCTCCTCTCTGCCGCCAGCGATGGTGGGTGGGAAAATCTCCATCATGTTCTGCACGAGTTCCCTCTGGTATTCCAGCAATCGAATTCGTCCTCTCCTCTACCGGAATAAAAGAGGAGACGTTATCTTTATACCGGGGGTCCAGGAGTGCGAAGACCCAGTACAGTTGTTCTCCACTATCCGGACAACACGTGTGTCCCGGGAAAAGCAGCCCAGCATGAAGTCAGCCATTGTGTGCCAGACTCTGAATAGGCATGACCTCACTGCCCCCACCAGAAGGATCACTTGCCATTTCCTCCTCTTCCTCTTCCGCTCCTCTCCGCCCCATCCGCGCTGAACCAATGGGACGCGCACAGCCTGACTGCTACCCTCGCCGCCAGCATCCTCCCCTCTTCCACAGCCACCTCCACGTCGTCCTCCTCCTCTTCATCCTCCTCCTCCTGCAACTGCCACCGTGAAGCAGACAAAAGTGTGGTCTGACTGTGTAGCTCCGTTGCGTCTCCTCCTACCCCCGTCTCCTCTGCGTGCAATGCGTTCTCCCTTATTGCGATGAGCGATTCTTTAAGGACGCCTAGGAGCGGAATGGTTACGCTCACTATAGCGTCCTCGCTGCTGACCTTCTTGGTGGACTCCTCAAAGATACGCAGTACATCGCATATGTCTGCCATCCCATGGCCACTCGTGGTTGGCAAACTGAGGGAGCTGAGTTGGAGGCACGCGTGGATTATTATCTGGGTATCCATCAATGCTTCTGCTGCTCACACACCCTGGCCAACATGGATAGGTGGAATTCCAGCGAGTCGGCAGGTCGCACAACAGCCGATGTTGAGGCAAATGGAGGCGTTGCTGGAGTTTTTTTAAGCTAGCAGCAGCTACAGTTGACTTCCGAAAGTGAGCGCACAAGCGCCGCACTTTCACCAGTAGCTCTGCCAGGTTGGGGTAAGTCTTCAGAAATTTTTGGACTACCAGATTAAAAACGTGGGCCAGGCATGGTACGTGATTGAGTTCGGCAAGCTCCAGAGCCGCCACCAGGTTACGGCCGTTATCGCACACGACCATGCCTGGTCCTAGCTGCAGCGGCGACAGCCACATCTCCGTCTGCTGCAATATGGCGTCCCTCACCTCTGGGGCGCTGTGCTTCCTGTCGCCCAAGCTGATGAGCTTTAGCACCGCCTGCTGACGTCTCCCCGCGCCAGTGCTGCAACGCTTCCAGCTAGCGGCTGAGGGAGATGTTAAGGCACAGGAGGAGGAGGAGGAGGAGGAGGAGGAGGGGGGTTTATCAGAACCCATGCTGGCAATCTTGGGCGGGGGTGGTAGGTAGGGCCGTCTCTGTTTGCGACCCCGTCCCCGCCTCCACTACATTCACCCAGTGTGCCGTCAGAGAAATGTATCGTCCCTGGCCGCAAGCGCTTGTCCATGAGTCGGTGGTCAAGTGGACCTTTGCGCTGACTGCGTACCTCAGGGCCCGCCTGATGTTACGCGACACGTGCTGGTGCAGGGCGGGGACGGCACTCCGGGAAAGTAGTGGCGGCTAGGGGACGGAATAGCGAGGTGCGGCAGCCGCCATCAGGTCGCGGAAGGCCTGCGTCTCCACAAGCCTAAACGGCAACATCTCCAGGGCCAGCAGTTTGGAGATGTGGCAGTTTAAGGCTTGGGCTTGGGGGTGACTCGAGGCGTACTTCCGCCTGCGGTCGAACGCCTGCGAGATGGACAGTTGTTGGGACGAGGAGTGTGAAGGTGCAGGCGAAGAGGCGGGGGAAGGGGAGGCTGAAGGAGAAGGCCCCAAAGTAGCAGAGGCAGAGGCAGAGGCAGATGTGGAGGTGTCCTGGCTGGAGGTCTGGACCGCAGTGGCAGCACACAACAAAGGGGAAGAGGCAGTGGCAGCAAGACCGGGCGCAGTTTGTATTGCGTTTGCTCTCTCCCACTCAGCCCAGTGCTTGAATTCCAAGTGACGCCGCATGCCTGAGGTGGTCAGATTGCTCTTCTCAGAGCCCCTACTCAGTTTTGAGTGGCAGAGTGTGCAAACCGCGCTCAGTTTGTCATCCGCACAAACATTAAAATATCTCCACACCACAGAAGTACGAGGCCTCGATGGGGGAGCTTCGCGCGACTGGCCGCTGGCGGGAACAGCTTCGGCCCTGCTGGCTGTGGCCTCACTTCTCTGTCTGAACTGTCCTCTGCCTGTGGCCATCCCTCTGCCTGTGGCCATCCCTCTGCCTGTGGACATCCCTCTGCCTGTGGACATCCCTCTGCCTGTGGACATCCTCTGCCTCTTGCTGCCTTTTTCGGTGCTGCGCATACCACCACCTCTCCACTGCTTTCCTCGCTGGACATCACCCCTGGCCAAGTGGGGTCGGTCATTTCGTCATCCACCAGCTCCTCTTCCACTTCCTCACTCTGCTCCTCCTCCTGCCCACTGGACATTCCAACAGCCTCCCTTGATGGCAACTGCGTCTCATCATCATCATCGCTCATGATAACAGATGCTGGCTCAGGGTCCACATCAGCAGGAGATGGCGAAAACTCCAGTGTTTGGGCATCACTACAAACAAATTCCTCTGCTAGCTCCTGGGATTCTTCCGGCACATCTGAAAAAGGACCCGAAAAGAGCTCCTGGGAGGGGTCAAGGGTGGGATGACTCTGTTGGCCAGGTGTGGAGGAAGGAGGGTCAGAGTGAGACTGTGTGGATGACTGGCTGGTGGACAACTGTGTGGAAGCGCTATCGGCTATCCATTGCACCACCTG
Organism: Rhinella marina; assembly: GCA_900303285.1. Lineage (NCBI taxonomy): Eukaryota > Metazoa > Chordata > Amphibia > Anura > Bufonidae > Rhinella > Rhinella marina. The sequence continues at coordinate 87,756 of ONZH01011770.1, read as the reverse complement.
TTCAACCTGCTCAGGCCTCAACAGCGGTGTAACCCGCCCCCTGCTTAACTGTCCCATAAAGGCAGGGATTCTGGATGAGCGGGATCCTGGCTGATCCTCACCAGCACGCATTGTATCCCCACTGGCTTCAACAAGGCCCACCAACAGCATTTCCGCGCCCCCGTCCTCGTCCACGTCCGATTCCGCTAGCCCCCCTCCGCATTTTATTTTTTTTTTGGTTGCAAATACAATATTTGGGTATATAATTAGGTATGTGAAATAATTTAGCAAGAGAACGCACAGTACAGTGGCCAATTAAAAGGCCTAGATATTGTATATTTCAAGGTACACAGCCGTGTACTAACTGAACAGACGGTGGGTATTTACACCAGGTATGTGAAATAATTTAGCAAGAGAACGCACAGTACAGTGGCCAATTAAAAGGCCTAGATATTGTATATTTCAAGGTACACAGCCGTGTACTAACTGAACAGACGGTGGGTATTTACACCAGGTATGTGATAAATTTAGCAAGAGAACGCACAGTACAGTGGCCAATTAAAAGGCCTAGATATTGTATATTTCAAGGTACACAGCCGTGTAGTAACTGAACAGACGGTGGGTATGTACACCAGGTATGTGAGATACTTTAACAAGAAAACGCACAGTACAGTGGCCTATTAAATGGCCTAGATATTGTATATTTCAAAGTACAAAGCCGTGTAGTAACTGAACAGACGGTGGGTATGTACACCAGGTATGTGAGATACTTTAACAAGAAACGCACAGTACAGTGGCCTATTAAATGCCTAGATATTGTATATTTCAAAGTACAAAGCCGTGTAGTAACTGAACAGACGGTGGGTATTTACACCAGGTATGTGAGATAATTTAACAAGAGAAACGCACAGTACAGTGGCCTATTAAATGGCCTAGATATTGTATATTTCAAAGTACAAAGCCGTGTAGTAACTGAACAGACGGTGGGTATGTACACCAGGTATGTGAGATAATTTAACAAGAGAACGCACAGTACAGTGGCCTATTAAAATGGCCTAGATATTGTATATTTCAAAGTACAAAGCCGTGTAGTAACTGAACAGACGGTGGGTATTTACACCAGGTATGTGAGATAATTTAACACGAGAACGCACAGTACAGTGGCCTATTAAATGGCCTAGATATTGTATATTTCAAAGTACAAAGCCGTGTAGTAACTGAACAGACGGTGGGTATTTACACCAGGTATGTGAGATAATTTAACAGAGAACGCACAGTACAGTGGCCTATTAAAATGGCCTAGATATTGTATATTTCAAAGTACCAAAGCCGTGTAGTAACTGAACAGACGGTGGGTATTTACACCAGGTATGTGAGATAATTTAGCACGAGAACGCACAGTACAGTGGCCTATTAAATGGCCTAGATATTGTATATTTCAAAGTACAAAGCCGTGTAGTAACTGAACAGACGGTGGGTATTACACCAGGTATGTGAGATACTTAACAAGAGAACGCACAGTACAGTGGCCTATTAAATGGCCTAGATATTGTATATTTCAAAGTACAAAGCCGTGTAGTAACTGAACAGACGGTGGGTATTTACACCAGGTATGTGAAATATAATTTAGCAAGAGAACGCACAGTACAGTGGCCAATTAAAAGGCCTAGATATTGTATATTTCAAAGGTACACAGCCGTGTACTAACTGAACAGACGGTGGGTATTTACACCAGGTATGTGAAATAATTTAGCAAGAGAACGCACAGTACAGTGGCCAATTAAAAGGCCTAGATATTGTATATTTCAAGGTACACAGCCGTGTAGTAACTGAACAGACGGTGGGTATTTACACCAGGTATGTGAAATAATTTAGCAAGAGAACGCACAGTACAGTGGCCAATTAAAAGGCCTAGATATTGTATATTTCAAGGTACACAGCCGTGTAGTAACTGAACAGACGGTGGGTATTTACACCAGGTATGTGAAATAATTTAGCAAGAGAACGCACAGTACAGTGGCCAATTAAAAGGCCTAGATATTGTATATTTCAAGGTACACAGCCGTGTACTAACTGAACAGACGGTGGGTATGTACACCAGGTATGTGAGATACTTTAACAAGAAAACGCACAGTACAGTGGCCTATTAAATGGCCTAGATATTGTATATTTCAAAGTACAAAGCCGTGTAGTAACTGAACAGACGGTGGGTATTACACCAGGTATGTGAGATAATTTAGCAAGAGAACGCACAGTACAGTGGCCTATTAAATGCCTAGATATTGTATATTTCAAAGTACACAGCCGTGTTAGTAACTGAACAGACGGTGGGTATTTACACCAGGTATGTGAGATAATTTAACAAGAGAACGTACAGTACAGTGGCCTATTAAATGGCCTAGATATTGTATATTTCAAAGTACAAAGCCGTGTAGTAACTGAACAGACGGTGGGTATGTACACCAGGTATGTGAGATACTTTAACAAGAAAACGCACAGTACAGTGGCCTATTAAAATGCCTAGATATTGTATATTTCAAAGTACAAAGCCGTGTAGTAACTGAACAGACGGTGGGTATTTACACCAGGTATGTGAGATACTTTAACAAGAAACGCACAGTACAGTGGCCTATTAAATGGCCTAGATATGTATATTTCAAAGTACAAAGCCGTGTAGTAACTGAACAGACGGTGGGTATTTACACCAGGTATGTGAGATAATTTAACAAGAGAACGCACAGTACAGTGGCCTATTAAATGCCTAGATATTGTATATTTCAAAGTACAAAGCCGTGTAGTAACTGAACAGACGGTGGGTATTTACACCAGGTATGTGAGATAATTTAACAAGAGAACGCACAGTACAGTGGCCTATTAAATGGCCTAGATATTGTATATTTCAAAGTACAAAGCCGTGTAGTAACTGAACAGACGGTGGGTATTTACACCAGGTATGTGAGATAATTTAACAAGAGAACGCACAGTACAGTGGCCTATTAAATGGCCTAGATATTGTATATTTCAAAGTACAAAGCCGTGTAGTAACTGAACAGACGGTGGGTATTTACACCAGGTATGTGAGATAATTTAACAAGAGAACGCACAGTACAGTGGGCTATTAAATGGCCTAGATATTGTATATTTCAAAGTACAAAGCCGTGTAGTAACTGAACAGACGGTGGGGTATGTACACCAGGTATGTGAGATAATTTAACAAGAAACGCACAGTACAGTGGCCTATTAAATGGCCTAGATATTGTATATTTCAAAGTACAAAGCCGTGTAGTAACTGAACAGACGGTGGGTATGTACACCAGGTATGTGAGATACTTTAACAAGAAAACGCACAGTACAGTGGCCTATTAAATGGCCTAGATATTGTATATTTCAAAGTACAAAGCCGTGTAGTAACTGAACAGACGGTGGGTATGTACACCAGGTATGTGAGATACTTTAACAAGAAAACGCCACAGTACAGTGGCCTATTAAATGGCCTAGATATTGTATATTTCAAAGTACAAAGCCGTGTAGTAACTGAACAGACGGTGGGTATTACACCAGGTATGTGAGATAATTTAACAAGAGAACGCACAGTACAGTGGCCTATTAAATGGCCTAGATATTGTATATTTCAAAGTACAAAGCCGTGTAGTAACTGAACAGACGGTGGGTATTTACACCAGGTATGTGAGATAATTTAACAAGAGAAACGCTACAGTACAGTGGCCTATTAAATGGCCTAGATATTGTATATTTTCAAAGTACAAAGCCGTGTAGTAACTGAACAGACGGTGGGTATGTACACCAGGTATGTGAGATAATTTACAAGAGAACGCACAGTACAGTGGCCTATTAAAATGCCTAGATATTGTATATTTCAAAGTACAAAGCCGTGTAGTAACTGAACAGACGGTGGGTATTTACACCCAGGTATGTGAGATAATTTAGCACGAGAAACGCACAGTACAGTGGGCCTATTAAATGGCCTAGATATTGTATATTTCAAAGTACAAAGCCGTGTAGTAACTGAACAGACGGTGGGTATGTACACCAGGTATGTGAGATACTTTAACAAGAAAACGCACAGTACAGTGGCCTATTAAATGGCCTAGATATTGTATATTTCAAAGTACAAAGCCGTGTAGTAACTGAACAGACGGTGGGTATGTACACCAGGTATGTGAGATACTTTAACAAGAAAACGCACAGTACAGTGGCCTATTAAATGGCCTAGATATTGTATATTTCAAAGTACAAAGCCGTGTAGTAACTGAACAGACGGTGGGTATGTACACCAGGTATGTGAGATACTTTAACAAGAAAACGCACAGTACAGTGGCCTATTAAATGGCCTAGATATTGTATATTTCAAAGTACAAAGCCGTGTAGTAACTGAACAGACGGTGGGTATGTACAACCAGGTATGTGAGATACTTTAACAAGAAAACGCACAGTACAGTGGCCTATTAAATGGCCTAGATATTGTATATTTCAAAGTACAAAGCCGTGTAGTAACTGAACAGACGGTGGGTATTACACCAGGTATGTGAGATAATTTAACAAGAGAACGCACAGTACAGTGGCCTATTAAAATGCCTAGATATTGTATATTTCAAAGTACACAGCCGTGTAGTAACTGAACAGACGGTGGGTATTTACACCAGGTATGTGAGATAATTTAACAAGAGAACGTACAGTACAGTGGCCTATTAAATGGCCTAGATATTGTATATTTCAAAGTACAAAGCCGTGTAGTAACTGAACAGACGGTGGGTATGTACACCAGGTATGTGAGATAATTTAACAAGAGAACGCACAGTACAGTGGCCTATTAAAATGCCTAGATATTGTATATTTCAAAGTACAAAGCCGTGTAGTAACTGAACAGACGGTGGGTATTTACACCAGGTATGTGAGATAATTTAGCACGAGAACGCACAGTACAGTGGGCTATTAAAATGCCTAGATATTGTATATTTCAAAGTACACAGCAGTAGTGCCAAATATAGTTTGGTATGTAGCAGAGCACCTAATACACCACTAATGCCTCTCTCTGTCCCTACTCCAGCAGCTATCCCTGAATACAGCAGCCGTTCTCTGTAAAGTCTATATTGTAGTAAAGCTATCACTGAAGTCCACTGTAGTAGCCCTGATAAGGGCTTTTAATCACGCTCCTGCCTGTCCAACAGCTAAAATCTGTCTCTCCCTTCTCCAGCCTCTGTCCCTGACTAAGTTCACGCAGCATATGCGTACGAGCAGGAAGAGCTGAGTTTTTATGATTCGAGGTCACATGGTTTTTCCAGCCAATCCATGTAGACGCTGTTTTCGCGCTGCCAGCGTGCTCAGCGTGCCTGTCATACCCCCCCTGCATGTTGATTGGTGGAAAAAGAGCGCCAGGGAAGGTGGGAGGGGAAACGAATTCTAAGTGCGCCATCGCCGTTATACTCGATTGAAATCGAGTGTGCCGAATATCGTAGTATTCGATCGAATACCGGCTCGATCGAACACTACTCGCTCATCTCTAGTAATAGTGCCCCCCAAAGTCCCAACTAATAATTCTCTGCCAGAGTGCACTTGTTAGTAATAGTGCCCCCAACAGTACTAATGTCCCCACTGTGCCCCAGAAGTAATAATGCTTCCAACGTGCCAGTAAGAAGTGCCCCCAAAATTTCACCACAATAATGTGCCAGTAAGAAGTGCTCCCCACCCATAGATGCCCCCCAAATTATGTGCCAGTAAGAAATGCCCCCAGTGCCCCATGAGCCAGTAAAAATGGCCCCAGTGCCTATAATAATGCCCCGAGTGCCAGTAAAAATGCCCCCAGTGCCAGTAAAAATGCCCCCAGTGCCCCATGTGCCAGTAAAAATGCCCCCAGTGCCAGTAAAAATGCCCCCATGTGCCCCATGTGCCAGTAAAAATGCCCCCAGTGCCAGTAAAAATGCCCCCAGTGCCCCATTGTGTCAGTAAAATGTCCCCATGTGCCAGTAAAAATGCCCCCAGTGCCCCATGTGCCAGTAAAAATGCCCCAGTGCCAGTAAAAATGCCCCCAGTGCCCCCATTGTGCCAGTAAAAATGTCCCAGTGCAGTAAAAATGCCCCATTGTGCCAGTAAAGATGCCCCAGTGCAGTAAAAATGCCCCCAGTGCCAGTAAAATGCCCCCATGTGCCAGTAAAATGCCCCAATGTGCCCCCAATAGAGCTCCGGTCGGTGCTACAATAAAAAAAAAAATAACACTTATACTTACCTCCAGCAGCGATGCGATGAGGCCTCTTCCGGCCTGTGTCCCGCGCTGTACGGCTCAGGCGGCGCAATGACGTCATCGCGCCGCCTGAGCCGGCCTCTGATAGGCTGCAGGCCTAGTTCCTGCAGCCTATCAGAGGAACGGGCAGGGGAGACGCCTCTCCCTCCCCTGCCGCAGTACAATACAGGCATCTGTATCGCCGTCCTGAGGACGGCGATACAGATGACTATGGAGATGAGCGCTTCCAGAGGGACAGTGTTTGAAGCAATATATTGTGCTGCATTGTGGTCTATGGTTCTGCTGGGAAGATATTTTGCACTGTGGAATTGCTGACCCAGCTCACTTGTATTGACCCGCCTTCTGTCAATTTGGAGCCCCCTACAACACGGGTCTACTTTTAAGTTTTTTTTTTCCAAGGTCAGTTTAAGTTCCCAGTCTGCACCTGCAAATAATAGTCCAAAATCATTGTGACAGGTTCCTTTTAAAACCAGATATTGTCAGGAAATTGTATGTTTTGACTTGTCCAGGGTAAAGCAGAAGCAAAGGGCTTTAACCCTTTCACGACCGGAGCTTTTTTCGGTTCTGCATTTTCGTTTTGCGCTCCCTGCCTTCAAACAGCCATAACTCTTTTATTTTTCTGTTCACATAGCTGTATGAGGGCTTGTTTTTTGCGGGACAAGTTGTACTTTCCAACGCCACCATTTAATATTGCATACAGTGTAGTGGGAAGCGGGAAAAAAATTCCAAACCGGGTGAAATTGCAAAGAAAACGCTATTCCGCTACAGTTCTACGGGTTTCTTATTTACAGCGTTCGATGTGCATTAAAACTGATCCGTTACTTTCATTCTACTGGTCAGTACGAATCCGGCAATACCTAATATGTATAGTTTTTCCTGCGTTTTCATAGTGATAACATAATTAGAAAGTTGCCCTTTTTTTTTTTTTTTTTTTTCCTTGTCAAATCTTGACCCCTATAACTTTTTGGTATTTATGTGTACAGAGCTGTATGGGGGCTCATTTTTGCGGGACGATCTGAAGTTTTTATTGATACCATTCTGGGGTGTGTATGACTTTTTGATCACTTTTTATTTAATTTTTTTTAGAAAAAAAAGCGACAAAAAACGGCAAATCGCCATTTGGACGCTTTTTTTCCGCCACACCAATTCGCCGTATTGGAATTTTTTTTTTTATATTTTAAAAGTACAGGCGTTTTCGGTCACGGTGATACCCATGATGTCTATATTTATTGTTATTTAGGTATTTATTTTTACTTATACGGAAAGGGGGGTGATTTGAACTTTTACATCTTTTTTATTTTTATATATTTTTTAACATTTTTTTTTAATTTTTTTTTTACTATTAGAAAGCTCAAATATGGGCTTATAAATTGTGGCTTTTTTTTTTTTTTTCTTTATGAGCAATTCTGGGTTTTATAGGCTCAGAAAACCATCAATTGCTCATTTCTTATCCTGGCCTGCCATCTAGTGGCCAGAATAAGAATTGCAGTTTGAAAACTGTAATCCTCACCAGCGAGGATTACAGTTTTCATATGGTGTACAGACACCCCGATTGGTCACACGGGGTGTCTGTACACCACCCGGAAGCGAACGCTTCCGGGTTTAGCCGCAACTAGATGCCGTGATCACGTGTGATCACGGCATCTAGTCAATCCGGAAGACGCCGCCGATGTGGTAGGTAGCGGCAAGTCTCTGCTGTTAGAAACAGCAGAGACTTGCCGGCCATGACGCCCGCCGCACCCGCGAGCGGGCGCCATGTGCCCGCATCGCCCCAGCGCCGTACATGTACGGCGCTGGTCGCGAAGGGGTTAAGTACTTCTGAGTACCCCCCAGGTAATGTGGTCCTGGATTTGATCCAGTGTACAAACACAATTACAACCAAAAAGTTTGGACTTATTTTTTATACAATAATGTTTTGAGGACTTAACTTTATAAAACCATATAGGAGCTTTTTGTGTAAATGGTTACCAGTAGACTTTAAAGAGGACCTTTCACCACGTCTGACATTCCTGTTTTAATAGCTTCCTGCATTCTCCATGTGATAACAATTCTGCAGCAGCTTTTATTATGTCTCTATTAGAGTTGATCGAATCCTAAAAGATTCGGGGATTCGGTATTCAGCCCAAATTTTCCGCGGGATTCGTGGGTTCGAGCCGAATCATGAATCCCATTAAAGTCTATGGGAGACCCGAATATTTTTGCAGGGGCCAAAGGTTCTGCACAGTCAAGTTTGCCCCAACATGTGAAAACCTCAGAAAAAGATGGAAACACCTTGGAAATGGATAGGAAACACCAGGGGCAGCATGTAGGGATGCCTCTGAGGCTCCCTAATTGCACCATTTTTTCTAAATCTGGCCAATAGTCTGGTGATGACCCCAAGGCAATTTTCAGGGACACGGTAATGGTGACCCACTTAAAAATGCTGCCTGACAACCTGGCGGTGAACCCCTGATTGTCTGTCTTTCAATAAGATTGCAGTGTAAAGCATGGTGGTGAGCCTCAGTATGACTTTTTGGATGGAGATTGCATGTGGTCACGTACTCCCTGGAACCCCATAGTCACCCCTTCTCTGATGTGCTACCCCAGAACATTCTCTGCCCCAATTCGCAAGACCTTTTGCAGTCTCAGTGTGCTGACAGTGGGGATTTACCAGTGTTGTCTGAGGAGGTGGTGGACAATGGCGAGACACAGGTGTCGGTGGGTGAGGTAGTTGAAAGTGAAGCAAGTTACTAGGGTTGTCACGATACCAGAATTTTGAGTTCGATACCGATGCGTACAAAAGTATCACGATACTCGATACTGATACGATACCTCGCCAAAATAAAGAAGAACCTATTAATGCCACCCTGGCCTTTATCTGTGCGCCCCTCACCCCCCCCCAGACCTTGCTTTTAACCCTGCTCTGTGCACCACCCTGGCCCTTTCAATGCAGCCCCTGGCTCTTATCTGCGCCCCTTTGTCTGCACCCCTGGGATCTGGCCCTTGTCTTTGTACGCCTCTTCCTGGTCTGCGCCCCTGGGCCCTTATCTGTGCTCCACTCCCTCTTTGTCTGCGCCTCTCTGGTTCTTGTCTCTGCTGCCCCCTGTGTGCGCCACCCTGGCCCTTATCTGTGCACCCCTCACCCCCCCCTTCCCCCCCAGGACCTTGCTTGTGACCCTGCCCCTTACCCCTTATCTGTGCGCCACTGGCCCTTTTCAGTGTAGCCCCTAGCCTTATCTTGGTCCCCCAGGCCTTGTTTGCACAGGTGTACTGTGACATCACTGTGCTTATTATCCCTGGACTGTGACATCACTGTGCTTATTATCCCTGGACAGTGACATCGCAGTGTTTATTATCCCTGTACTGTGACATCACTGCGTTTATTATCCCTGTACAGTGACATCACTGCGTTTATTATCCCTGTACTGTGACATCATTGTGTTTGTTATCCCTGTACAGTGACATCACTGTGTGTATTATCCCTGGACTTTGACATCACTGTGTTTATTATCCCTGTACGGTGACATCACTGTGTTTATTATCTCTGTACTGTGACATCTCTGTGTTTATTATCCCTGTACGGTGACATTACTGTGTTTATTATCTCTGTACTGTGACATCACTGTGTTTGTTATCCCTGTACAGTGACATCGCTGTGTTTATTATCCCTGTACTGTGACATCACTGTGTTTATTATCCCTGTACAGTGACATCGCTGTGTGTATTATCCCAGTGCAGGAAGAGGTAAGTGGTCTGTGTTTGTACAGTATGTTTGTTTTTTATTTTTCAGGGTCGTGAATGCAGAGGACTACGTCGGATTCGGTGGACTACGTCGGACCAGCTTTTTTTTTTTTTTTTAATAAAATGGTCAAACAGGGGTCTGGGGGAGTGTTTATTTCAATAAAATGTTTTATACTTGTGTGTGTGTATTTTTTTTTACAATACTACAGTTTTAGTAATCACGGCTATCTACTGACGGCCCTGATTACTAATACTGGGCTTAGTGCTTGCTGGTATGGCAGGCCAGCACTAACCCCAACATCTATTACCTCGGCACCCACCGCCACCAGGGGTGCCGGGAAGAGCCGGGTACCCGCAGGACTGGACCTTCTAAATTGAGGGTCTGGCTCTGGGGCGGCTGCAGGTTGGTACCATTAGGCTGGGAAGGGCCAATAACCGTGTCCCTTCCCACCCTGGTAGTGCCAGGCTGCCGCTGCTGGTTGTATCTGGCTGGCGAAGGAAAAAGGGGGGAACCCCACGCCATTTTTTTACAAAAATAATTAAATAATTTTTTTAAAAAATGGCGTGGGGTCCCCCCCTTTTTTCCTTCGCCAGCCAGATACAACCAGCAGCGGCAGCCTGGCACTACCAGGGTGGGAAGGGACACGGTTATTGGCCCTTCCCAGCCTAATGGTACCAGCCTGCAGCCGCCCCAGAGCCAGACCCTCAATTTAGAAGGTCCGGTCCTGAGGGTGCCCGGCTCTTCCCGGCACCCCTGGTGGCGGTGGGTGCCGAGGTAATAGATGTTGGGGTTAGTGCTGGCCTGCCATACCGGCAAGCACTAAGCCCAGTATTAGTAATCAGGGCCGTCTGTAGATAGCCGTAATTACTAAAACTGTAGTATTGTAAAAAAAAATACACACACACAAGTATAAAACATTTTATTGAAATAAACACTCCCCCAGACCCCTGACTGACCATTTTATTTAAAAAAAAAAAAAAAAAAGCTGGTCCGACGTAGTCCACCAAATCCGACGTAGTCCTCTGCATTCACAACCCTGAAAAATAGAAAACAAACACACAAACACAGACCACTTACCTCTTCCTGCAGAGGTGGAGCGTGGGAGCCGAGGACAGCGGCAGCGCGGCAGGACAGGTAAGTATGCTTTTTTTAAGTGGCTGGGTGGCTTGGGGCCTACCGGAGGATCCTCCGGTCCTCTGGTGGGCCAGTCCGACACTGTGCAGGTCCCTACCTTATGTAAATTTAGGTCACATGTCACTGCCAGCCAATCACTGCTGGGGAGGTATAGGGGCTGTTACATCACAGCAGGCGTTCCCACAGGCTTCCCTTTGATGCTGATTGGCTGAAAAAAACGGGCATTTCAAACTTGCAGTGACGCACGAATAATCACGAGTCCGCGCTGCCTCGGGATGCCAAGCCGAGCCGAAGCGGGCAATATTCGTGCAAATCACGAATATTGCCGCTTCGATTCGCTCATCACTAGTCTCTATGTTATGCCATTCCTTGATTATTTGCACTAGAAGATATGAATGAATTGCTATTAGCCTTCAGTAAGGGAACAGAGGGGAGGTAACCAGTTGGAGGTGTGTACCTGCACAGACAGAGTCTATCCAATCAGTGCTGCCATTTTCAGACTGTGCAGGTACACACCCTCAACTGGTTACCTCCCCTCTGTACCCTTACTGTAGACTACTAGCAAATCATTCATAACTTCTAGTGGAAATAATAAAGGAATGGCACAACATAGAGACATAAGAACAGAGGCTCCAGAATTGTTAGTACGTGGGGCATGCATGTAGTTATTAAAATAGGCATGTTAGGGGAGGTGAAAGGTCCTCTTTAAGAAATCCATTCAGCCATTTTAGTATGCCTCTTTTAAAAATGTTGTGAAATCTTAGAAAGTCCTTTTTATTTAAAAATGCCATTGCTCATTCTGTTCCTCTGTAAGCTCTGTGACCAACCAGTCACCGTCTTGAAAGTATGAAACACATCGTATATGGAATTCAGCATGTGCATCAAATATATCAAGATGAGAAAGAACACAAATCAAATTAAGAGCAGGCCTTAGCAGAGCAAATACATTGTAACAATGCTGGAAATGTGCGATTACAAGTAATTAATATGATTTAGGCTGCAAAAATTGAATATTGGCACAATGATAGAGTAAATAATAAAAATCACATTACAGAAGACGTCTAAAGTAAGCGCTTGCAGCAAGCAGACAGCATTGTGCATTTGTATCATGTGGGCATACATGCATATCTCATTGTGCAGCTATACAAATGGGCATAGACTTATGCAACTTTTATTAATCAAGCAACACAACTTTTGGATTGATGATCCCTTGGGCCAGTAGTAATTACCTAATTAAATATTATCTTAAAATGCAGATGTAGCAAAGCTGAATCTGTGGTTAGATTCAGATCTGCTACAACTGGTTGGTAAATGGATACCATCTTAAATGCTGCGAACCAGGTTTCAAAACAACAGTCATGGCATTAAAGTAGAATAATTAGGGTGAAAAATGGAAATGTTTTAAGAGGTTACGTGTGAAAAGAACTAAAGCACCACTAATTCTTGCAAAGATATAGCAAAAAATAGGGAAGCTTTGAAGGAGTTGTCTCAACAAAATGTCATCTAATAGGCATCAAAAAGGGAGGTCCCTACAGATAGCAGCTCTCACTCTGAATTACATGGATAGCCAGTGATTTAGGCTACTTTCATACTAGCGGCACGGGTGTCCGGCAGGCTGTTCCGGCGGTGAACAGCCTGCTGGATCCATGCTGCCGCTAGTGCATGTGTGCGGCCGGAACTACGCTCCAGCCCCATTCACTATAATGGGGGCAGGCCGGAGTTCCGGCCGCAACACGGCAAACATGACGAGAGGCAGCCGGACTAAAACTACGACACCCTGCGAAATCTTGTGCAGGGTGAAGAATGATGTCATCACTCTGGTGCACTGGCGCCTGGGCAGCGTGATGACATCATCACGTTACTGGGCAAGATTTCACATAGTGTCTTCAATCAAGATGGCTGGGATGGCCTCTACGAGTGCAAATAGATAAAGTGAGTATTTTTTTCCTTTTTCATTTTTACCCTGATTAACCCCTGAAAGGCCTAAATGGTAGCCTCAGATGCCGTGATCAGCGATGAACATGATATGAGGGGTTCAATTATAGGAGGGCACGATCGCCCACTATATACAAAGAAATGCACTTCGTGATGATCCAAATTTCTTTGTGAAAGGCGGAAAAGCAGCCAGATCGAATTTTTCAATGCTTCACTCACCTTCACTCATTAATGACCTGTCCTCAGAATAGGTCATTAATATCAGATTGGCAGGTGTCCGATTCCCACCACCCTCACCAATCAGCTGAAGCTGAAGAGGTGGCGGCACTCGTATGAGTGCTGTTTCCTCTTTGAGATTACTAGAATATAAGGACCTGTAAAGTAAAGGTCCTTTTACTAGTGATGATCGAGCACCCAGGTGCTCGTGTGCTCGAGTGCCCTGGCCGAGCACTCGGGGGCTGCTCAAGTGCTCGGCCGAGCACATGAGCATAATTAAAGTCATTGTGACTAAACCAGGCACCCCCCACTCGGAAGAGGGGAGGGTGTCTGGTTTACACGGGTCCCAAAAAAAAAAAAAACATGACACAGGAGGGAGCTGCTGGGAAAGGTAAGGTGACGGATCCTCATGAAATCCATTGAAAGTCAATGGAGGACAGATCCGTTTACTATTGTGTTACACCAAACGGAGCCGTCCCCATTGACTTGCATTGGGGGTCGTGACGAATCTGTCTTGGTGCGGGGAGGGGACTCGAGCATGGCGCTCGAGTACACTCGGTGTTCGGCCGAACACCGAGTGGACCCGAGCGCCGGCATGCTCGGTCGAACAGCGAGTTCGGCCGAGCATGCTTGCTCATCACTACCTTTTACACAGCAGATTTCTGTACATTAACAAGTGCCAATTGACAATATTAGTCCTCAGTCACATCATATTTTTAGTGGCATAAACATTAATCTCACAACAGGACCACAATGGTGCAAAAATGTTGACATACCAACTCGACTCCAATTCAGTCTTAGAGTAAAAAACGCACCAAAAACCAAATGAGCTTCAATATAGTGCATACAAAAATGGCTCATGGTCAAAAGCACATATTTATCACAAAGTCCATACCTAGCAATAAAGTCCTGTGTGCATAGGGTCCTTCTGAAGTTCAGCACATGTGGTGCCTAGCAAGCATGTAGCTACGTTTTGGGGGTCCGCCCCCTTTGTCAAGCATGTGTGTTAGCTTGCTGATCATCATTATATAGGCACTGCCCTTAATCACCTAATGTAGCTACATGCTTAACAATCAGACCATTCACTATGAGACTGCTCCCATAGAAGTGAATGGATCAGTAGAGGAGCAGATTGGGAACTAAAGTCGTAATAAAAGTTGTAAAAAAAAGTCGTAATAGTGGCCCCATGTTGTAGGTAGATCCAAACTGACAGAAGGCGGGGCAATATAATTAGGTAGGGCCAGCATTACCATAGTGAAGAGCCATATAGTGCCTCAGCTGAACCAAGTACCACAGTGCAGCACAAAATACTGCCACCTGCTGAACAGTATTCAACTGTATTGCTGTCCTGAGGACATAGATACATTTGAATTCAGGAGGACACCTATGGCTGTTGTCCAGGTACATAGGAGAGACTCAGATCATTATGTACCTGGCTGGTGGCCGCTAGGGGGGCTTGGGTGGCCTTCCTAGGGATCGGCCCACTGGGAAATTTCCCTGTAGGGTCTATGGCCAGTCCGCCCCTGCCCACCTTCGATCCATTCTCGTAGGGGACTCCAGGAACCTTGGTTTCATGATCACTGAGGGCCCAGCTGTCGGGCTTTCGATGATCAGACATTTAGAGGGGAATTTATTATTTGTGGTCCTTATAATGTCATTTTTACATTTGTGCCAAATTTGTAAATATAATTTCATAAATTTGGTGCACGTTGGTTTTAAATTTGGCTCACATGCAATGTGGCTGCACCTTTGTAACTGATAGTACACCAGGCGGTACCTGGTGTTCGGTGTGACCGGCTGCTACATTTTTGTGAGACATTTAAAAAAGTTGGACATCATGAATGAGCCATAGAATTGATCTATTTGCCAAAACGGCCCTAGTTTTCACACTACTTTTCAAAGTGCCATGGGTTGGCATGGCTCACATAAGTCACATAACAGTCTTAATAAATGCCCCCCTTATTTTCTTTGCTGTGGATAGGGAATATGTATTGTTAATGGGAATACCCTTTTAACTTAACAAGTGGCTCTATACACAATGGGGAATGTTATCATCCCCCTACAGCAGTTTTCTGGTGTATAAAAGTCACAAACCCTGGGTTTGCGACTTTTTAAATGCCATTGTACCTAAATGTAGATGCAAGTGGTGTTTCTACACTGCCCTTGGTACTTTCTAAAAAGGGTGCATGGTGCAGCAGGGTGTGGTTGGGGCCATCGTGGCCCTTACATTCACCATAATTCACGCAGGTTTTGTGGAGTAAATGATGACTGAAGTCTAAGCCTGCTATGAACTGGGGTAAATTTCAGTTTAGGAGAATGGACGGCCAGATGATGTCATTTGTGACAAGGCATGCGACTTTTCACATATTAAATGCGTTCTTTGGAGGCGCAGGGGATATCAAAGACCACGTGACTAGAGATGAGCGAGCACTAAAATGCTTGGGTGCTCGTTATTCGAGATGAACTTTTCCCGATGCTTGGGTGCTCGTTTCGAGTAACGAACCCCATTGAAGTCAATGGGAGACTCGAGCATTTTTTGCAGGGGACCAAGGCGCTGCCTAGGGAAGGCTGGGTGAAAACCTGGAAGCATCAGAAAATGATGGAAACACCACGGAAATGGACAGGAAACAGCAGGGGCAGCATGCATGGATGCCTCTGCAGCTGCCTAATCCCACCATTACCCCAAATTCTCCTGCAACAGCCTGGTGGTTACCCTCATGGCAATTGTGCTCACCCAGACCAAGAAAGGCGAGGCACATGCCCATCACATGTTAGGGAAGCACCCAACTAGGTGCAACAAAGGTCCATCACCCATGCCCATGCTGGCACTGCTCTCCTATCCCCAGCCACACGATGCAGGCATAAGCCTGACACAGCATGGCGGTGACACCAACAAGTGACCAAGTTAGATGAGGTAGCTGGTGAAGCACCAAAATATTTAGCCTGACACAGCATTGAATTCCGGTGAAATCCAGGCTTTGTTCATTTTAATAAGCGTCAGCCTGTCAGCGCTGTCAGTTGACAGGCGTGTACGCTTATCGGTGATGACGCCACCAGCTGCACTGAATACCCGCTCTGACAACACGCTAGCAGCAGGGCAGGCCAGCACCTCCAAGGCGTACAGCACCAGTTCAGGCCACGTGTCCAACTTACCCATTAGTTGTATGGAGCAGAGTGATCGGTCCGGACGTTGGTATGGTCAGCTAGGTACTCCCTCACCATCTTTCTGTAAAGCTCACCCCTACTCTGTCTATTCTGGGGACAGGTGACAGTGTCTTGCTGGGGTGACATAAAACTGGCAAAGGCCTTGGAGAGCGTTCCCCTGCCAGTGCTGGACAAGCTGCCTGCTCGCCTCCTCTCCCCCGCTACTTGGTCCACAGAACCACGCCACTAGCGGCGTCAGATGGGAAGGATTGTTTCAGCTTGTGCACCAGGGCCTGTTGATATTTATTCAGCCTAACATGAAGTCTGCCATGTGCGCCAGAGTCCCAACACACAAGAATTCCCTCTCCTCACTGGCCTGACTCTCCATTTCCTCCTCCTCCTCCTCTTCAGCCCATACATGCTTAAGAGTTAAGAAGGACTGAGCATTGGTACCCTCTTCTGTCTCACCGACATTCTCCTCCTCTTCCTCCTCATCCTCATCCCCCTCCTCCGATACGCGCTGAGAAACAGACCGGAGGGTGCTCTGGCTATCAAGCGACGTATCTTCCTCCACCGTCTCTTGTGACAAGCGCAAAGCTTCCGACTTCATGCTGAGCAGTGAGTTTTTCACCAGGCAAAGCAGCGGGATGGTGAGGCTGATAATGGCGGCATTGCCGCTGATCATCTGTGTTAACTCCTCAAAGTTGGTCAACACCTGGCAGATATCAGACATCCACGTCCACTCCTCATTGTAGACTTGAGGAATCTGACTGACCTGACTACCAGTTCTGGTGGAAGTTGACATCTGGCAGTCTACAATCGCTCTGCGCTGCTGGTAAACTCTGGATAACATGTTTAATGTCGAATTCCATCTTGTGGGCACGTCACACAACAGTCGGTGAGCGGGCAGTTGTAGGCGGCGCTGCGCTGCCCTGAGAGTGGCAGCATCTGTGGTCGACTTGCGGAAATGCACACAGATGCGGCGCACTTTGGTGAGCAAATCAGACAGATTGGGGTATGTCTTGAGGAACCGCTGAACTATGAGATTGAACACGTGGGCCAGGCATGGCACATGTGTCAGTCTGCCGAGTTGCAGAGCCGCCACCAGGTTATGCCCGTTGTCACACACAACCATGCCTGGCTTGAGGTTCAGAGGTGCCAGCCACAGATCGGTCTGCGCCATGATGCCCTGTAATAGTTCTTGGGCGGTGTGCCTTTTGTCACCTAAGCTCAGCAGTTTGAGCACCGCCTGCTGGCGCTTAGCCACAGCACTGCTGCTGCGCCTAGAGCTACCGACTGAAGGCGCCGTGCCCACGGATGGTAATTCAGAGGAGGAAGTGGAGGAGGAGGAGGGGTCTGAGGAGGAGGCATAGTACATCTGAGAAACCGTGACCGAGGTAGGCCCCGCAATCCTTGGTGTGGGCAGTACATGAGTGGCCCCAGGGTCAGACTCGGTCCCAGCCTCCACCATGTTAACCCAATGTGCCGTCAGTGATATATAGTGTCCCTGCCCGGCAGCACTTGTCCACGTGTCCGTGGTTAGGTGGACCTTCTCAGAAACAGCGTTGGTCAGGGCACGGATGATGTTCTGTGACACGTGCTTGTGTAGGGCTGGGACGGCACATCGGGAAAAATAGTGGCGGCTGGGGACCGAATACCGAGGGGCAGCCACCGCCATCAGGTTGCGAAAGGCCTCGGTCCCTACCAGCCTATAGGGCAGCATCTCCAGGCTCAGCAATTTGGAGATGTGGACGTTGAGGGCTTGGGCATGTGGGTGGGTGGAACTGTATTTCCTCTTGCGCTCTAGCGTCTGCTGTAAAGACAGCTGAACACTGCGCAGGGACACATTGGTGGATGATGTGGAGGATCGTGGAGGCAAAGGTGTGGTTTTCCGGTGAGAGGTGCTCGTGCCGGGGTCCTGGGCAGGGGGTCGACTAGCAGAGGCAGCGAGTGACACAGGGGAAGGAGCAGTGGTGGGACCCGCAGGAGGTGAACGGCCTTGGTTCCATTGAGTGGAGTGTTTAGCACTCATATGCCTGCGCATGCTGGTGGTGGTTAGGCTAGTAGTGGTTGCACCCCTGCTGATCCTGGTGTGGCACAGGTTGCACACCACAGTCCGTCGGTCATCCTTAATTTCTTTAAAGAACCTCCAGACTTGCGAACATCTAGGCCTCGCCACGGGAGCTTCATTACGTGAAACAGTTGCTGCTGATGCACCAGCTCTGGCCCTGCTTCTCCCTCTGGCCACACCACTGCCTCTTCCAACCTGTTCTGGTGCAGCACTCGCCTCCGCCTCAGAAGCTCTGTCTTCACTCGGCTTATCAACCCAGCTTGGGTCAGTCACCTCGTCATCCTCCGATTCCCCAGTCTGCTCCCCCCTCGGACTTCCTGCCCTGACAACAACTTCACCACTGTCTGACAACCGTGTCTCCTCATCGTCCGACACCTCTTCTAATGTAGCTGTATCAGTGAGAGCAAAATACCTTTTTTAATTACACGACGTACAGTATGGGTCACCTGGACAGAAAATACGGATTGTGGTTTGTGGTGACTGGACAGCTGAACTGTGACACACAGAATGGTTCCATACAGCTGTATGAAATGGATTTGTATCACTGAGATAAAACAACAAAAAAACAAAGTTTGTTATATATGGCGATAGCTGCACTACTAGTGCCAGCCAGCCCAGCCAGGAGACAAAAAAATGTGTCTTGTAGCCCTTAGAAGGGCTGTCGGGTTCTTTTGAGATCACTCCTGCCTAACAGAGAACTAAATCCAGGCCCTAACACTCTCCCTGAAACGCAGCAGATCTGTCCCTAACGACATCCAGACAGCCTCTGAGCCGAGCACCGCCGGACGTCACTAGTATATTCCAGGGTCACCTTATCTGGCCAGCCAACCCCTGCTATCGACATGTAAGGCCCCACGTGATGCTGGGGGGTACCGCAGAGTCTCCTGTGTAGTGATTGGCTGAGATATAGGCGCCAAAAATTCAAAATGCGGGAGATGCCATTTCCTCGAGCATGGCGAGATGCTCGTCCGAGCGTCGAGCACTTACGAGTACCCTAATACTCGAACGAGCACTAAGCTCGGACGAGCATGCTCGCTCATCTCTACACTTAACCTACTAGTATTTGATAAATTTCCCCATATATGTGTAGAACTGGTCAATTAAATGGCGCTTCATTCAAGACAAGGACTGATGTGAGCAATGGCAATATTTGTACAGCACTGCATCATATGTTGGTGCTATACATAGAAGATATCAAGGGTAAAACCAGCTTTGTTACTATAATATATTATCCACTTTAGCTATATATACACACATTGTACAGTAATATAAAATTTAAAAAAAAAATCAGAATTTCAGACATAGCCCTAGCACATCTTTATGTAGCACTGGAAAGTTCTAGAATATATTGACAGTCAGCCAGATGCTACAGTTATAAAGTAAGCTAGGTGAGGAAGTCTTCAGCCACTCTGAACATTTTGGCAATGTGATTATTTTTCCTATTATATTGGGCATATCACTGCATTCAATAAATAATGTACTTACATTGAAGATGGAAATAAAATATAATGAAGAGGATGTGCCAGGTGTCTTGTAATATAAAAGCTATAAAATATGTACAAACAAAGCCAACAAAGTACTTGTTTATAGACTTATTTTTATACTTTTCTTATAGTATGCAGTTAATACTGTAGTAATGTATAGGATTCCAACAAAAAAAACAGTATCTAAAGGGTAACTACAATAGGCTTTAATGCAGCCAGTCTGAAAAAGCCAAGCAGTGCCTAGAGGAGACAAATTAGCACAGTGTTTTCCTAGTTAGCGCTGCTGCCACTATGCTCTAGAGCAGGCGTAGGCAACCACCTGCATTCCAGCTGTTGGGAAACTAAATCTCCCACCATGCATACTTGCTCTGCTCTTCTGGGGACTCAGAAAGAGTGCCGAAGGTTGCAGACCTCTGTTCTAGAGGTTACAGGAAAATTCTGGCCACCCCTTTACAGTATTAACACTTGATTGTCAATATTCTCTGATTAGAGAACTTGCATGATGGAAAGCAGACTTCTAGATCAACCTCCACCCAATATCCTGAATTTAACAATTTATTTTAAAGGAATAGGGAGTGTAGACACATAGGTGTGGTTCACCTAATTAAAATGCTGTTTTTCTTTTGTTGATTGAAGGCTCTGTTCCCGAGTCACAATTGCTCTTGTTGCACTCCTGTTCCAGTCATTTTTGTGGCCAGACCCTCCTTTACTGGTTTGCCAGGAACAGAGCTTGGGTGTAATAAGGGCAACAGTGATGCCCTCATTGTACCAAAAGCCTAATTTGCACATTAAGAAAAAGTATCATAACTTGGATACTCAGCTTTGGATCAACAGAAGAAAAACAGATCCTTATCAGGTGAACCACAGCTATGCAACATAGTAACATAGTTTGTAAAGCTGAAAAAAGACCATCCAGTTCAGACTCCACATCTATGCCAACAGGGAGGTCGCTGGTGACGGATTCCCTTTAACCAGTCTGCCCTATCCAGACTACAATCAGACATAACATTAAAGCCTATGCTACTATGCAGCCACATATACAACAACTTGTGATGCCCTGTGTGTTCTAACACCTTTCTATCATAGCATTAACTTTTTTCAGCAATTTGTTCCTTCACTCCCCACATGCATCAATTAGCCTTGAGCCTCTATGACTCTGGGCTGTTCAGTTGTCCTTGAGTGGACCATTTTTGATAGGTACTGAACAATCCACAAGATCTGCCATTTTGGAACTCAAATACTTACGCTTGCCCCATCTTTTCTGCTTTCAAGACATCAACTTTAAAAACTGACGGTTCACTTCCTGCTTGATATATCCTATTTTGTTATTGTGAATTCTGAGATCCAAGAATAAATAGGCTTAACATGGCTAAGGTGCCTAAAAGGTTTACTAAACTATGACAGAATGCATACAAAAGATAATATACAGTACAACGTAAGTAACAGTTACTACAGCTGTGACCAGTTCCCAACATGGCTTCTGGACGACAGTAATATGATACAAAGATATGTGGTGGTAGCAAGACACATCTTTTCTAGCTTCCTTGTTTCTTCCAAAGGTCTTTAGTGTGCAGTATGCATGTATAATTACTTTAGATATCAGGTATGTGGCCTGGCCCGTTACCAACTACATTACAAAAAATTCAAGGTAAGGAACCACTAAGTATAGACCTATCCACACAACCACCTTGAAAGGTGCCGTTGTCACAGGATAACCGATATTATCCAAGTTAACGGTTTAAATCTTATGGATGAATTGTATATATTAGCCTGGGAAGAAGAAATAAATCTTAAATCTATCTTCCAATGCTCAGTTGGATTTGCAGTATATATTTAAAGCGGCCAGTACATATTGATGACCTATCCTCTGTATAATTCAATGTCTACTGATCAGTGGGGTTGCTTCCTCTTCAAGATTACACTGCTAGTTGTCTGACTTGCAGCAGCAGCGGAGTAAAATTGCAAGTGGACATATGTAGCTATGAAACTATAGAATACAAAATGAACAAGGTTTACTCCCAAAAAATTACTCTAAAGTTTATATTCACCATCACATCATATTAGAAATGAAGCAGTTTTGCAGACTGTGAGTGAATAGCTGACGTGCAGTAACCTGGCACAGTCTCTATACTGTGAAAAGAGCTTTGCTCCTTTCAGGTGCTGGAGGCTGAAAGGAAAGCTGATCATTGGGGTGCAGGGTGTTGAACTCCTACTGATCAGATACTGATGACCTATCATGATGATAGGTCTGTAATATCAGGAGCTCAGAAAGTCCCTTTAAGGGGCTGATGGAAACAATGTGACTGCAGCTTCTTTGTTGTCTGTTTACCAGAGAAACCAATACACCTGTAAAGGGGCTGAAAACACCCAGATAATTTTTAATAAGCATTTGCAAATTTTCTTTATATTGTATCAGATGGACTTGGATTTTTATACCTGAGTATGTTTACTGTACAAGCTCATTGGTACCTTAACCTCTTAAGCCACCGTGACATACCGGTATGTCACGATGGTTGGGGAAAGTATGCAGGGGGCTGCTGCAGTCAGATCGCTCCATATGCAGTGGATGCCAGCTGTATAATCACAATGATGAGGAAGCATGCTGAACCCCGTCATTTAACCCCTCAGATGCCAAGATCAACAGCGACCATGGCATCTGTGAAGTAAGCCAGAGGGATGCAGCTCCCTCACGATCGTAGCCCCTGCATTGAAATCGCGGAGCTCCAATTGGTTACCATGATATCCTGTACACTGTTGAAGCTTTCCAGGACTGTCATAGTAACCACCCTGTTAAGTCATGCACGAAGTACAGCTCAGCAGGGAGCATGTCAAAATTCTATTCACCCTAATAGAATCTCTATTAGGGTGAATGGGACAAGGGATCAAAATATCCCTGATTCTAGCTCACTAAGGGGGCTAATAGTTTTTATTGTAAAAGTAAAAAAAAAATGAAAACATTAAAAGTTTAAATCACCCCTTTCCCAATTTTACATAAAAATATATAAACAATAAAAAATGAAACATATCAGGTATCGTCACATCCACAAAAGTCTGAACTATTAAAATATTTTTTACAAATTCCTGTGTGGTAAACACTGTAATGTAAAAAAAAAGAAAAAAACATACAATTAAATGTTTTTTTTAGTAATCTTTTCCCCCCAAAAAAATGTAATAATAGTGATCAAAAAGTTGCACGCACTGTACCACAAAAATTGTACCAATAAAAACTACAGTTCGTCCTGCAAAAAAAAGCCCTCATACAGCTTTGTGGAAGAAAATGTAAAAAAAAGTCAGAAAATGGCAATGCAAAGAACATTTAGATTTTTTTCAAAGGTTTTTATTTTTTAAAGTAGTAAAACAACAGAAAAAACTATACAAGTTTGGTATCACTATATATGTATTAAGCTGCAGAATAAAAATGCCATATTAATTGAAGTGCACAGTGAACTCAGTGAACCTTTTTTCCCCATTTTCCAATAACAAACATGGTAAATTAACTAGTGAAAATTTAAAAAAAGTTATGGCTATTGGAACGTGGGGAGGAAACAACGAAAATACAAAACAAAAGTACCCAGTACTTAAAGGTTTAAATCAAAACTAACCTATTTGCCTTGCTTGTTATAGAATTTGGGTGGTTGGTTGAACATACCAGATACAGGAAGGACACCCTACTCATACTTGCTATTATGGGCTGCAGCAAATATTTTGTCTAGGTGAGCTCTCAAGTAGGCAGTCATATTCTTACGGAATGTTTCTCCAACGCTGGCATCCTAGGGGTGACTGGGAATCTGTGTGGAGCTCTTTGTTACATTCTGTACACCTGACAGCGTATATTGTTTACTAGAGATGAGCGAGTAGTGAAATATTAGAAAGTTGGAAATTCGATTCGAATAGACCGCGAAATTCGACTATTCGACCGAATATCGAATCCCATTAAAGTCTATGGGAAAAAAATGCTCGCCACTTGGAAATCTCAATTCGACCACTTGGAGGTCACCAAGTCCACCCTGGAACCTCAGAAAAGGATGCCAACACTGCTGGAATGCAACTGGGACAGCAGGGGAAGCATGTCTGGGTGCATATAACGCGCCCAAGTCGCACTATTACGCCACTATCACAGCCTCTCAACAATACACTCCAAAGACAATCTAATCTCTCTGTAAAGTGAGACCATACAAGGAAACCTTCTTTCCTCTACATTGCCATGGACCCCAAGCCAAACTAGACAAAAAAGAAGATGAAATTCTGCACCCCTTAAAATCACGTTGCCTATGACAACCACAGATGGCATAGGCAAGGGGGAAAGCAAATAGACCCCACCCCTAATTGTCATTGTGTGTGTGTGTGAAATATGGTCAGACATGTCTTCTTTAAAATGTAAAAACAACTCAAACACATGCAGAAGCCTTAAAATGCCCAAATTGTTGGCGCTAGAGATGTCAGTGACCCGACCTGGCCCAGTGTCATGTCTAGCAGGTAAAGCAGTGGGGATGTTGAGGGATGCGTAGGACCGCAAAAGGCAGGAAGAGGCCGTGGGCTGGCCAGAGGCTCATGGAAAATTTTGTGGAGGCCCAAGAGGTGAGACGTCTTAAAAATTGTGTGGAGGCTAAAGAGGTGAGACCTCTTAAAAATTATGTGGAGGCCCAAGAGGTGAGACGGGTTAAAAATTATGTGGAGGCCCAAGAGGTGAGACCTCTTAAAAATTATGTGGAGGCCCAAGAGGTGAGACCTCTTAAAGATTTTGTGGAGGCCCAAGAGGTGAGACCTCTTAAAGATTTTGTGCAGGCCCAAGAGGTGAGACGGGTTAAAAATTATGTGGAGGCCCAAGAGGTGAGACCTCTTAAAGATTTTGTGGAGGCCCAAGAGGTGAGACCTCTTAAAAATTATGTGGAGGCCCAAGAGGTGAGACCTGTTAAAAATTATGTGGAGGCCCAAGAGGTGAGACCTCTTAAAGATTTTGTGGAGGCCCAAGAGGTGAGACCTCTTAAAGATTTTGTGGAGGCCCAAGAGGTGAGACCTCTTAAAGATTTTGTGGAGGCCCAAGAGGTGAGACCTCTTAAAGATTTTGTGGAGGCCCAAGAGGTGAGACCTCTTAAAGATTTTGTGGAGGCCCAAGAGGTGAGACCTCTTAAAGATTTTGTGGAGGCCCAAGAGGTGAGACCTCTTTAAAATTATGTGGAGGCCCAAGAGGTGAGACCTCTTAAAAATTATGTGGAGGCCCAAGAGGTGACACCTCTTAAAAATTATGTGGAGGCCCAAGAGGTGACACCTCTTAAAAATTATGTGGAGGCCCAAGAGGTGACACCTCTTAAAAATTATGTGGAGGCCCAAGAGGTGACACCTTTTAAAGGCTGCAGTTATCCACAGATTTGCATGCAATGTAAAATGGTTACACTCATTTTATAAAGGCAACTATCATGAAAAATCAGTTTAAATGTATTGAGGGCAGCACAGAGTATTTCTACAGAGGAAGGAGTATTCTTTTTATTTTTTTTCCTTTTTTTATATGTATATGCTGTTGCCTTCAGTATATGAGAGTTGATTTCATGATGCTACTGCAGCCACTTAAAACGTTTTAAGTCTTGTTTTGTTTTTTTGAATACTGAGAATGCTATTTTGTACCAGATTTTGTATGTAAAGACTGAACACATTAAAATGAGAATGTTACCAAAATTATAATTTATAATTTATTTACCTTTTGTGGAGGCCCAAGAGGTGAGACCTCTTAAAAATTATGTGGTGGCCCAAGAGGTGAGACCTCTTAAAAATTATGTGGTGGCCCAAGAGGGGAGACCCGTTAAAAATTATGTGGAGGCCCAAGAGGTGAGACCTGTTAAACATTTTGTGGAGGCCCAAGAGGTGAGACGTGTTAAACATTTTGTGGAGGCCCAAGAGGTGAGACCTCTTAAAAATTATGTGGAGGCCCAAGAGGGGAGACCCGTTAAAAATTATGTGGAGGCCCAAGAGGTGAGACCTCTTAAACATTTAGCGCAGGCCCAAGAGGTGAGCCATAAATATATAAATTGTTCTTATTTACGGAGCAATTCTACGGCGGTTAAGGAGGAGGAGGAGGAAATGGCACTTCATACATATGGCACTTTACTTTTGGCTGCTTTCCACGGTTGGAGAAGCAAAGTCCGGGTCAATCCACTTGCTGTTCATTTTGATTAGCGTCAGCCTGTCGGCACTGTCGGTTGACAGGCGGCTGCGCTTATCGGTGATAATGCCCCCGGCAGCGCTGAACACCCTTTCTGATAGCACGCTGGCGGCAGGGCAGGCAAGCACCTCCAAGGCGTACAGGGACAGTTCCAGCCACGTGTCCAACTTGGAGACCCAGTAAGTGTAGGACGCCGAGGGATCGGGGAGGACAGGGTTACGGTCTGCCAGGTACTCCCGCAACATCCGCCGATACTTGTCCCTCCTGCTGATAGCGGGCCCCGCAGTGATGGAAGTTGCACGAGGGGGTGCCATGAACGTGTCCCACACCTTGGAGAGTGTTCCCCTGGTGGCTGTGGGCCTGATCGATGTTGAGGGACTCTGGGAGACCCTCTCCTCTCTGCCGCCAGCGATGCTGGGTGGGAAAATCTCCATCATGTTCTGCACGAGTTCCCTCTGGTATTCCAGCAATCGATTCGTCCTCTCCTCTACCGGAATAAAAGAGGAGACGTTATCTTTATACCGGGGGTCCAGGATTGCGAAGACCCAGTACAGTTTGTTCTCCACTATCCGGACAACACGTGTGTCCCGGGAAAAGCAGCCCAGCATGAAGTCAGCCATGTGTGCCAGACTCTGAATAGGCATGACGTCACTGCCCCCACCAGAAGGATCACTTGCCATTTCCTCCTCTTCCTCTTCCGCCTCCTCTCCGCCCCATCCGCGCTGAACCAATGGGACGCGCACAGCCTGACTGCTACCCTCGCCGCCAGCATCCTCCTCCTCTTCCACAGCCACCTCCACGTCGTCCTCCTCCTCCTCATCCTCCTCCTCCTGCAACTGCCACCGTGAAGCAGACAAAAGTGTGGTCTGACTGTGTAGCTCCGTTGCGTCTCCTCCTACCCCCGTCTCCTCTGCGTGCAATGCGTTCTCCCTTATTGCGATGAGGGATTCTTTAAGGACGCATAGGAGCGGGATGGTTACGCTCACTATAGCGTCCTCGCTGCTGACCTTCTTGGTGGACTCCTCAAAGATACGCAGTACATCGCATACGTCTGCCATCCATGGCCACTCGTGGTTGGCAAACTGAGGGAGCTGAGTTGGAGGCACGCGTGGATTATTAATCTGGTACTCCATCAATGCTCTCTGCTGCTCACACACCCTGGCCAACATGGAATAGGTGGAATTCCAGCGAGTCGGCAGGTCGCACAACAGCCGATGTTCAGGCAAATGGAGGCGTTGCTGGAGTTTTTTTAAGCTAGCAGCAGCTACAGTTGACTTCCGAAAGTGTGCGCACAAGCGCCGCACTTTCACCAGTAGCTCTGCCAGGTTGGGGTAAGTCTTTAGAAATTTTTGGACTACCAGATTAAAAACGTGGGCCAGGCATGGTACGTGATTGAGTTCGGCAAGCTCCAGAGCCGCCACCAGGTTACGGCCGTTATCGCACACGACCATGCCTGGTCCTAGCTGCAGCGGCGACAGCCACATCTCCGTCTGCTGCAGTATGGCGTCCCTCACCTCTGGGGCGCTGTGCTTCCTGTCGCCCAAGCTGATGAGCTTAAGCACCGCCTGCTGACGTCTCCCCGCGCCAGTGCTGCAACGCTTCCAGCTAGCGGCTGAGGGCGATGTTAAGGCACAGGAGGAGGAGGAGGAGGAGGAGGGGGGTTTATCAGAACCCATGCTGGCAATCTTGGGCGGGGGTGGTAGGTAGGCCGTCTCTGTTTGCGACCCCGTCCCCGCCTCCACTACATTCACCCAGTGTGCCGTCAAAGAAATGTATCGTCCCTGGCCACAAGCGCTTGTCCACGCGTCGGTGGTCAAGTGGACCTTTGCGCTGACTGCGTACCTCAGGGCCCGCCTGATGTTACGCGACACGTGCTGGTGCAGGGCGGGGACGGCACTCCGGGAAAAGTAGTGGCGGCTGGGGACGGAATAGCGAGGTGCGGCAGCCGCCATCAGGTCGCGGAAGGCCTGCGTCTCCACAAGCCTAAACGGCAACATCTCCAGCTTGGGCTTGGGGGTGACTCGAGGCGTACTTCCGCCTGCGGTCGAACGCCTGCGAGATGGACAGTTGTTGGGACAAGGAGTGTGAAGGTGCAGGCGAAGAGGCGGGGGAAGGGGAGGCTGAAGGAGAAGGCCCCAAAGTAGCCGAGGCAGAGGCAGATGTGGAGGTGTCCTGGCTGGAGGTCTGGACCGCAGTGGCAGCACACAACAAAGGGGAAGAGGCAGTGGCAGCAGGACCGGGCGCAGGTTGTATTGCGTTTGCTCTCTCCCACTCAGCCCAGTGCTTGAATTCCAAGTGACGCCGCATGCCTGAGGTGGTCAGATTGCTCTTCTCAGAGCCCCTACTCAGTTTTGAGTGGCAGAGTGTGCAAACCGCGCTCAGTTTGTCATCCGCACAAACATTAAAAAATCTCCACACCACAGAAGTACGAGGCCTCGATGGGGGAGCTTCGCGCGACTGCCCGCTGCCGGGAACAGCTTCGGCCGTGCTGGCTGTGGCCTCACTACTCTGTCTGGACTGTCCTCTGCCTGTGGACATCCCTCTGCCTCTGGACATCCCTCTGCCTCTGGACATCCCTCTGCCTGTGGACATCCCTCTGCCTGTGGACATCCCTCTGCCTCTTGCTGCCTTTTTCGGTGCTGCGCAGACCACCACCTCTCCACTGCTTTCCCCGCTGGACATCACCCCTGGCCAAGTGGGGTCGGTCATTTCGTCATCCACCACCTCCTCTTCCTCACTCTGCTCCTCCTCCTGCCCACTGGACATTCCAACAGCCTCCCTTGATGGCAACTGCGTCTCATCATCATCATCGCTCATGATAACAGATGCTGGTTCAGGGTCCACATCAGCAGGAGATGGCGAATACTCAAGTGTTTGGGCATCACTACAAACAAATTCCTCTGCTAGCTCCTGGGATTCTTCCGGCACTTCTGAAAAAGAACCCGAAAAGAGCTCCTGGGAGGGGTCAAGGGTAGGATGACTCTGTTGGCCAGGTGTGGAGGAAGGAGGGTCAGAGTGAGACTGTGTGGATGACTGGCTGGTGGACAACTGTGTGGAAGCGCTATCGGCTATCCATTGCACCACCTGTTCAACCTGCTCAGGCCTCAAGAGCGGTGTAACTCGCCCCCTGCTTAACTGTCCCATAAAGGCAGGGATTCTGGATGAGTGGGATCCTGGCTGACCCTCACCAGCACGCATTGTATCCCCACTGGCTTCAACAAGGCCACCAACAGCATTTCCGCGCCCCCGTCCTCGTCCACGTCCGATTCCGCTAGCCCCCCTCCGCATTTTATTTTTTTTTGGTTGCAAATACAATATTTGGGTATATAATTAGGTATGTGAAATAATTTCGCAAGAGAACGCACAGTACAGTGGCCAATTAAAAGGCCTAGATATTGTATATTTCAAGGTACACAGCCGTGTACTAACTGTACAGACGGTGGGTATTTACACCAGGTATGTGAAATAATTTAGCAAGAGAACGCACAGTATAGTGGCCAATTAAAAGGCCTAGATATTGTATATTTCAAGGTACACAGCCGTGTACTAACTGCTCAGACGGTGGGTATTTACACCAGGTATGTGAAATAATTTAGCAAGAGAACGCACAGTACAGTGGCCAATTAAAAGGCCTAGATATTGTATATTTCAAGGTACACAGCCGTGTACTAACTGCACAGACGGTGGGTATTTACACCAGGTATGTGAAATAATTTAGCAAGAGAACACACAGTACAGTGGCCAATTAAAAGGCCTAGATATTGTATATTTCAAGGTACACTGCCGTGTACTAACTGTACAGACGGTGGGTATTTACACCAGCTTTTTAAACTAATTTAGCAAGAGAACGCACAGTACAGTGGCCAATTAAAAGGCCTAGATATTGTATATTTCAAGGTACACAGCCGTGTACTAACTGCTCAGACGGTGGGTATTTACACCAGGTATGTGAAATAATTTAGCAAGAGAACACACAGTACAGTGGCCAATTAAAAGGCCTAGATATTGTATATTTCAAGGTACACTGCCGTGTACTAACTGTACAGACGGTGGGTATTTACACCAGGTTTTTAAACTAATTTAGCAAGAGAACGCACAGTACAGTGGCCAATTAAAAGGCCTAGATATTGTATATTTCAAGGTACACAGCCGTGTACTAACTGCTCAGACGGTGGGTATTTACACCAGGTTTTTAAAATAATTTAGCAAGAGAACGCACAGTATAGTGGCCAATTAAAAGCCTAGATATTGTATATTTCAAGGTACACAGCCGTGTACTAACTGCACAGACGGTGGGTATTTACACCAGGTTTTTAAATAATTTAGCAAGAGAACGCACAGTACAGTGGCCAATTAAAAGGCCTAGATATTGTATATTTCAAGGTACACTGCCGTGTACTAACTGTACAGACGGTGGGTATTTACACCAGGTATGTGAAATAATTTATCAAGAGAACACACAGTACAGTGGCCAATTAAAAGGCCTAGATATTGTATATTTCAAGGTACACTGCCGTGTACTAACTGTACAGACGGTGGGTATTTACACCAGGTATGTGAAATAATTTAGCAAGAGAACGCACAGTATAGTGGCCAATTAAAAGGCCTAGATATTGTATATTTCAAGGTACACAGCCGTGTACTAACTGCACAGACGGTGGGTATTTACACTAGGTATGTGAAATAATTTAGCAAGAGAACACACAGTACAGTGGCCAATTAAAAGGCCTAGATATTGTATATTTCAAGGTACACTGCCGTGTACTAACTGTACAGACGGTGGGTATTTACACCAGGTTTTTAAACTAATTCAGCAAGAGAACGCACAGTATAGTGGCCAATTAAAAGGCCTAGATATTGTATATTTCAAGGTACACAGCCGTGTACTAACTGCACAGACGGTGGGTATTTACACCAGGTATGTGAAATAATTTAGCAAGAGAACACACAGTACAGTGGCCAATTAAAAGGCCTAGATATTGTATATTTCAAGGTACACTGCCGTGTACTAACTGTACAGACGGTGGGTATTTACACCAGCTTTTTAAACTAATTTAGCAAGAGAACGCACAGTATAGTGGCCAATTAAAAGGCCTAGATATTGTATATTTCAAGGTACACAGCCGTGTACTAACTGCTCAGACGGTGGGTATTTACACCAGGTTTTTAAACTAATTTAGCAAGAGAACGCACAGTATAGTGGCCAATTAAAAGGCCTAGATATTGTATATTTCAAGGTACACAGCCGTGTACTAACTGTACAGACGGTGGGTATTTACACCAGGTTTTTAAAA
Source organism: Rhinella marina (assembly GCA_900303285.1). Lineage (NCBI taxonomy): Eukaryota > Metazoa > Chordata > Amphibia > Anura > Bufonidae > Rhinella > Rhinella marina. The sequence continues at coordinate 56,362 of ONZH01011770.1, read as the reverse complement.
TAATTTAGCAAGAGAACGCACAGTACAGTGGCCAATTAAAAGGCCTAGATATTGTATATTTCAAGGTACACTGCCGTGTACTAACTGTACAGACGGTGGGTATTTACACCAGCTTTTTAAACTAATTTAGCAAGAGAACGCACAGTATAGTGGCCAATTAAAAGGCCTAGATATTGTATATTTCAAGGTACACAGCCGTGTACTAACTGCTCAGACGGTGGGTATTTACACCAGGTTTTTAAACTAATTTAGCAAGAGAACGCACAGTATAGTGGCCAATTAAAAGGCCTAGATATTGTATATTTCAAGGTACACAGCCGTGTACTAACTGTACAGACGGTGGGTATTTACACCAGGTTTTTAAAATAATTTAGCAAGAGAACGCACAGTACAGTGGCCAATTAAAAGGCCTAGATATTGTATATTTCAAGGTACACAGCCGTGTACTAACTGTACAGACGGTGGGTATTTACACCAGGTTTTTAAACTAATTTAGCAAGAGAACGCACAGTATAGTGGCCAATTAAAAGGCCTAGATATTGTATATTTCAAGGTACACAGCCGTGTACTAACTGCACAGATGGTGGGTATTTACACCTGGTATACAAAAAGGGTATTGCAGGCACACAGAACCCAGAACACTAGAGCCAAAGAAACTGTATTTAAAAAAAAAAAAAAAAAAAAAAAAACAGCCGTATACTGCCAGATCAGATGGTGCATATACACACTAGGCATATAACAGGGTTTTGCAGCCAAAAAGAACGCAGAACAGTAGTGCCAAATATAGTTTGCTATGTAGCAGAGCACCTAATACACCACTAATGCCTCTCTCTGTCCCTACTCCAGCAGCTATCCCTGAATACGGCAGCCGTTCTCTGTAAAGTGTATCTTGTAGTAAATCTATCACTGTACTGCACTATAGTAGCCCTGATAAGGGCTTTTAATCACGCTCCTGCCTGTCCAACTGCTAAAACCTGTCTGTCCCTTCTCCAGCCTCTGTCCCTGACTAAGTTCACGCAGCATATGCGTACGAGCAGGAAGAGCTGAGTTTTTAATATTCGAGGTCACATGGTTTTTCCAGCCAATCCATGTAGACGCTTTTTTCGCGCTGCCAGCGTGCTCAGCGTGCCTGTCATACCCCCCCTGCATGTTGATTGGTGGAAAAAGAGTGCCAGGGAAGGTGGGAGGGGAAACGAATTCTAAGTGCGCCATCGCCGTTATACTCGATTGAAATCGAGTATGCCGAATAGCGTAGTATTCGATCGAATACCGGCTCGATCGAACACTACTCGCTCATCTCTATTGTTTACCTCTTTCCAGAATATAATCTTATGTGACTTGTACTGACATTGCTTATTATGTCCTATTTGGTTCTGTCTTCACTTTTATTTTATTTTTTTGTTCTTTTATTTTTTCTTTTGTACTCAATACCCGTTCATGACTCATACGCTATATGTACTGTATGCCGATTTGCTGTTCTTTCATTAAAATGATAATTGATAAAAAGAAAAAAAAAATCAATCAAGGTTAAACAAAAAAGAATTGTAGTCTCGCTAGAAAATTCTGAAAAGAAGAAAAAGGAACTGTAGCCAAGCGGAGTATTTAACCACTTCAAGTCTGCCCATTGACTATAAATGTCCTTGAGCTTTGCCCCCTGTGTGCAGCACCTGTACATAGAAGCTCCATGACTCAGCTGCCTCCTGACAGCCAAGAACATGGAGCTTTAACCTGATACCTTTTTTCCTGGTCTCCAGGCTTTTGATCACTCTGACAAGCTGTCAAAGCAATCACAAATGTATGTACTATCTCCCTCTCATTACTGCCGGTCACAGAGCAGTTTACAACTACATATTGGGTGTTTTTCCAAACTTCAGAATCAGGAAAATAAATATTCAGGTTTGATTTGCTGTTTACCCTTGCTATCTTATAGGAAAAATAAATTAAAAATTGAAAATCTGCGAAAAAATATATATATTTTAAATTTCACCTTCCTTCTGTTTTAATTTTTGTGGGAAATCTAAAGGGTTAACAAACTTTGTAAAATCAGTTTGGATTACATTGGGGGCTGTAGTTTCTAAAATATGTTAATTTATGGGAGGTTTCTATTATTTAAGCCCCTCAAAGTCACTTTAGAACTGCAAAGGTCCTTTAAAATTAACTATTGGAAATTTTCATGAAAATCTTAAAAATTACATCTAAAATTTGAAGCCTTCTAACATCCTAAAAAAATAAAATTACATTTCCAAAATTATGCCAACATAAAGTGGACATATGGTGAATGTTCATTAATAACAATTTTATTAGATATCCCTATGCAACTTAAAAGCAGAGAAATTCATATTTAAAAAATTGTGATTTTTTTTTCAAAATTTTCAGTAAATTTTGATTTTTTATAAATAAAGGTAAAACATATTGACTCAAATTTACCATTAACATGAAGCACAATGTGTCATGAGAAAACAATCTCTGAATGGCTTGGATAAGTAAAAGCGTTCCAAAGTTATTACCACATGAAGTGACACATGTCAGATTTGCAAAATTAGGCCTGGTCTTGAAGTGGTAAATGTGCCAGCTTTATTAATGCCATGCATTAGGGGGGTACTATCTCTCCTTGGGGAGAGAGCACCTTAATCAGCGTGAGGAGACTTACAGGCTCCTCTGGAATTCTGGGAAAAAAGGGATGTAAATGAGTTGGTAACAAGCTCTGCCTGTAATTCCACCTGATGTAAGGAAGCTTTCCTATCAGTCAATGTTTGGCCCTTTAAATAGGCCTTAAGACATGACCTGGATAATAAATAAGCCAGCACCTCATCTGCAGACAGCTGTTTCAGGTGAATGCCCCTCATCAGTGCAGAACAGTGAGTATTGGCTTAACTGGGTGAGAGGCCTGTCTGGATTTGGGGGTTACTAAATGCATTATCATTTCGCCACACAATAAAGTGGTTTTCTGGAATTTTAATATTTAATATGACCTACTGTATCCTCAGGATGGGTCATTAATATCAGATCGGTGCCAATCAGCTGGTTGAAGAGAAGGCCACACTCCTTGCAAGCGCAGCTTTCCCTTCATTATTTACCTGCCAGCCATCGACAGCGCAGAGGTGAGCAGGTGTAAGTAAAAGAAGCCGTCCCATTTACTTCTATGAGACTTCAATTGAAGTGAATGGGACAGCTTGTAACTACACCTGTTCATTACTGCAATGTTGACAGCGAGTAAGTAAACAGTGAAGGGAAGGTTGCGGTCGCACAGATAAATAATGAAGGGAAAGCTGCGCTTGCAAGGAGTGTGGCCTTCTCGTCAACCAGCTGATCGCCACCAATCTGATATTGATGACCTATCCTGGGGATCAGACATCAGGCACCGATCAGTTCAGTCACCGTTCAGTCTTTTGAACTAAAGGTGGATTTAGATGGGACGATTCTGCAGCTGTTGTTCTGGAAGGAATCATTCCTTCCCGACAGTCAGCTGCTCATTCAGTAAAGGAGACTGCTACATTTACATGGGATTGCTATTGTGATCCCTCATCCTCATACAGATTCATGATTGGTGGTGCCTGCATGAACGTTAGGATCACCTGATGAACGAGCATTTTCCTCATTCATCGGATGAACGGCGGCAGATTTACATGGGCAGATTGGCCATTCTTGCAAATAGTTGTTCTCGATATTCTGCCCAATTCTTGGGCTGTGCAAATGCACTTTAAGCCTTAGCTTAGCATATTCCCTCAATTTCAGACGTCTCACCTTGGCAGTGAACAAAGGCTAGTGTTGGATCTGGATCTTTTAATTTGATTGTACTTCTAAGGAATTGTAAATGTCAGGGTGCAGTGATAGCAAGATAAGAAATGAACCAGAAGGTGCACTTCTATATGACTCAAGTTTTCCACTTGTTGTGGTTACAGTCGAATATGACTGCTTAAGCAAGGATTGATTCTAGCAGAAGTTGAACCAGAAAGAATAGAATTGGGTTGAAGATATCATATGGTTGCTATTGGTGAATACAACAAAAAATCACTTTAAAATATACCATAGAAGGTGCAAAGATAAGTAAGGGATTCCATAGAGTAACCTTTAAGCCAAGTGGTTGGTCAGGTCAAACTGAATATGTGGTACCATAGGGCAGACAAGCGTATTTAGATGAGTCTATATCAGGGGACAAAATTCATGAAGGATCAGGATGAACATTGGAAGTACAGGAAAAAGATTGTGAAATCCAAAAGAGTAGATGAGGAATTCAAGTAGAACAAAATACAAATACCTATAACTGGCATTGAGGCAGTTAACCTAAAGGGGTTGTCTTGCGTCGTGATATTGATGACCTATGTATGGCTAACAACAAAGTATTCTGTGAAGATCTTTATTATGCTATGACATATTCTCTACTATTCTATACAATTAACCTGTCTTTATTAAAATAGTTGTTATTTGGTGCTTGATGTTTTACAAGTGTGCTACTGTTTTTGCCTTCTTTGCATAAATTTACTTTAGCTTATTATGGGACCAAAGATGTTTCACATGTTGCTTCATTAGATACTTCTGCTTCTTTTAGCACATTTCATTCTATTTTGCTAGTTCTCTGTCTACGTTGCTTTTTGTGTCTAAAATAGTAGACAACTGGGAGCTCATTAATTCTATAAATGATCATTCGGTTTGGAAGACAGGGAGCCCAGGTGTAAAAAAGACAGACTAGAGGAGATCAGCCAAATACACACTGCATGTTATAAGGTGTGCGGCTCCTCTGTGTTTTTTGGAGAGCAGTGCCTTGTTCTTATGATAAAAGCTCCTATCAATCTGAAAACAGGAACTGTTATAAGGAACAAAACCAGTCCTATTCCTCTATAATAGAAATCTGAATTAATTTTTGTCGTAAATCAAAGACACAAAACCACTAGGACCTCAAAAAGTGTAGAAAGAGGTTCTTTAGTTCCCCGGGTTCCATAGAATTGTAGAGTACAGAAATAATTATAGCAATCATTATCTCATTAGTATTTGTTCCAGGACTAGAAAAAAGTTCTGTTTTTTTTTCTTTGAATTGTGTTATAGTAACATATTTAGTAAGGTTATAAAAGACATACGTCCATCCCATTCAGCACCAAAGTTGGTGCAGAGGAAGTTAAAACTTCTGAGGTTTAAGCCAATTTTTTTTTAATCTTTTTATCTTGACTCGAAATCTAGCAATCAAAGTAACTCCTTGGATTGGCATCTGATAGCAATATTATAGTGTAAAATAAATTTTAAAAAAATTAATAAAATCACACCGTCATTCATTTGATCGTGAAGAGCCAGCCACCACATCTTGTTGAAGAGCTGGCACGAAATGTTGGGCATCACATGAAATGACACAATGACATCATACGTCCACTAACATGGGATTTTGTTGTGCGATACGTTCATTCAATAGGGCGGCGGGCGGCTCTTTGCTGGATGATGTAAGTATGATTTTTTGTTTTTTTTAGTTTTTACCACCATTTTTCGTGGAGTTCAATTTGCTCAACCCTAGTTAGTATAATAGTAGATGTAGAATTGGGATGACTCCATTATTCACTTGATCTGCCTAGATCAGTGATGGCTAACCTCAAGAACTCCAGCTGTGGTGAAACTATGAATCCCAGCATGCTCCATTCATTTCTATGGAACTCTGAGAACAGCCAAGCACGTTTGCATCTTGGGAGTTGTAGTTTTACCATAGCTGGAGTGCCGGAGGTTAGACATCACAGGCCTAGATGATGATGATTATCAGTGTAATGTGTGATGATCTAACTGAGTCACTCATCTACTTTCTATATCTGGTCGGAATGATGGTCTGAATGAGAAAGTCAAGCAGGACTGCTGTGCTAAAAGTCCAAACAAAGAGGGAGTTAAAGAGACAAGACAGGAAGTGGAATATACAGAGTGACTTCAAAAATTATATTCAGAAAACCATTCACTTGTTTTTTGTAACAAAAAAAATAGAAATGACAAAAGTCACTTATAGGCTGTTATAATATGTAGTAAAATAACATGTGCCATTGTATGGCGACATTCTTCAGGATTTCTAAAATAACATTGTATCACAGACCCCTATGCTTTACTGTCATGATCAGGTGATTATACAATGTCTACTGCGGCAGTGGTAACTCCCTTTCATTTGTTACAATAGGGCACATTTCATCAATGGTTGTTATTTGACCCTTCTATATTACCATATTTTCAGACTATAAGGCGCACAGGATTTAGAGGGGGGAAATAAGAAAAAAATATTTTTCATCAGACTTCAAATTAGACCTCCAATCTTCATCAGACCTCAGACCAGATCCCCAAATCAGACCCCCAAACTCTATCAGCCTCAGATCAGATCCGCTATTCTCTATCATTCTCAGATCAGACACTCATCAGACCACCCAGCCTCCTTCATCCTCAGATCAGAAATGAAAATAAATACATAAACTTACCTCTCCTGCTCTGGACGACGCTGCCACTCTGCAGATACACTCGCCCTCCCTGGTCTTCTTCTGGCCCGCACTACATTGTGACCTGACATTACACAGAGTTAGAATAGAAATAAACTCCGATGTGCTTTTGGGTTACTTTATTTGAGCGGTTGCGGCAATAGTAATACAGAGTAACGTTTCGGCCATATTGGCCTTCTTCAGACTCTGTTGCCGTTTGTAGTGTAAGGATCGGGAGTGGAGCGCTGTGGTAGTCAAGCAGCACTTGCTGCTATAGCGGAGATGCGCTTCGAAGACTTCATAAAATATCATAAAATGGAAGCCAGAGTCAAGCAACCCTGTAATGCTATCTAACCTTTGCTACAAAATCCAGCACCTAATGTCACCAAAGCATCCAAATTACTTTTAAATCCACTTATCTGCCAGTGGAGTCTAATTTCACTAATATACAGAGTATTACAGGCTGGACTCTCCTACTGTCTAATTGTGAGATTTTGGCGTATATATGCGGCAAGACAGTAATTGAAATGACTTGAAAAATAGATGTCAGCACTATCTATGATTGCTTTTATACCGGGTAGTAAATTATAAAGTGACTTCTCATATCCCTTTTCACAATAGGTATTAGATTACGAGGAATATTTATTAGCGGAGGTCAGCTTTACATATGTTTTAACACTTGATTACTCACCAGGCTAATCCATTTTAATCCTCAATAGATTTCATCTCAACCTACATTTTCATTAGAACATATTACAAGACATCACCACGAATTTAATGGTAATTTATGCAGCTACCCAGTGCTTTGTATAAATGACAACAAATTAATTGCAGCATTAAACAAGCCCCTAGCCCCAAGCAGAGCCAAGACGTCTATTAACTACAGAATATGCATAAGAATAAGGAAACAAAGAGAGTGCACTGTAGATGATTCGAGAATAACATTTTGAACTACAGATGTAGAAAACTTTAAATGCACAGCTGCAGCAAACTTTAACTCCTTCCTGACGGAGCAATTTTCTGTTTTTGCTGTTTAATTTTTTACTCCCTGCTTTCTTGGAGCCATGACTTTTTTATTTTTCCGTTCACATAGCCATATGAGAAGTTGTTTTTTGTGAGATAAGATGTGCTTTCTAATGCTGGTGCTCTTCATTCTATGGGTCAATATGATTATGGAAATACCACATTCGTATAGTATTTCTTGTGCTTTAATACTGAAAAAAAAAATATTTTTTTTTCTTTTCATTGCCATATTCTGACCCCCTTAACTTTATTATAGTTATGTCTATGGAGCATGTCTACAAGCATTTTTGGGCGTGGTGATGCCTATGATGTTTTTTGAAAACTTTTCTTAGGGCCCCAAGTGGACAACAGCATGCAATCATTAGATTACAATTTGCATAATGTAATGGAATTTTATCCATTACTATATATAAAGATTGGTATATTACAATTCAGTGCTGCCACCTGCAGGCCTGAATTGTAATATACAAGCAATAAGCCTAGAAGTCTAGTACAGATTCTGGCTTATTCCCCCATCTCAATCCAAGGTAGGCTTTCCTGCCCAGGAAGCACGCATTTCCTGGTTTCTGACCTTTCAGACGGCGTGGTCACAATATTTTTATTGTGGTTATCACAGTAGCTACATTATTGTGTGTATTTACATGGCTGTCTGCCTCTAGGTGGTGTTGTCATGTTGTTAATAAAGTTTAGTGTTAAAAAAAAACATACACAACAGGGGCGTAGCTTGGAAGCCAGAAAAGATGGCCACTTGAATTGAGTGCTCTCTGTCTCCCTTGTTAGAACGGGGCGATTATCTACTGTTATATGGTGCCTATGGGGAAAACAACCAAAGGGAAAAAGCCCAAAGCCACCCAGAACCCCTGACTTCTCATACCCGCGACACCTTAGTGATGCGCTTCTCAACTGGAAAAGCTGGGCCTATGTCCCCCTCTAAGCCATGTGTCACAGCCACCGCACGCTGCAGACACTCATGTGTCTCCTCCTGCTCCCTTGAACAGAGGAAACATATGGACAATTCTGTCCCTGCTGGCTCCTGCCTTCACCTCACACCCTCCTATACTGGGGAGGCCCCCAGACAACACTCAGGTCAGTGGTGCATCCCACACAGCCATGCTAAAATAACAGCCTAGGCAGGCCAAAGTGACGGCCACTCCGTCCCCAAGTCACTCTGTATGGAGCGACCCTCCTAATGATTCTTTAGGGGATAACCCCTCTCTTTCTAACCTAACTGCACAAGACACCTGGGATGGGGCTTCTGATCGTTCCTCAGGTGAAGAATCTCCTGTGCCTGACGTACCTATGGCCTACTCCGTTTTACAAAAAATGCTGAAAGATTACCCACAAAGGAGGACTTTAAGGGTCTCATAGCTGAAGTTAAAGATGCTTGCAAGATGGAAAACGAGTAGACGCTGTGGAATAAGCTCATGATGATTTGCGCAGATAGATGTCTTGACTTCATAAGACAATTGCCTCTCAATCACAAGTGCTCCCTGAAACCGGCCATTATATAGAAGATTTGGATAATAGGGGGCATAGAAATAATATTCGGATTAGGTGACTCCCTGAAGCGGTGAATGCAGAAAATTTTAAAGGGACTGTGACCTCACTGTTTAATACACTCTTGGGGAACCCCCCCCCCCTTCTGAGATTCAGCTTGACAGGGCACATTGGGCCTTACGTCCGAAGGGCACTGTAGCTAAGCCTCCTGATATCATGTGTTATGTCCATGACTTGGGCAGGAATTTTTTTCCCCTAAAGTGAGGAAAATTGGCTTCTACCTCACAGGGTTTTTTTGCCTTCCTCTGGATCAACTTTCAGGATAACAGGTCAAACTGGATGGACAGATGTCTTTTTTTCAGCCTTAAACTATGTTACTATGCAGGGGCGTAGCGAGGGGGGGCAGGCGGGGCATGTGCCCCAGGTGCAGAGGCAGGGGGGGCGCACTCGCCCGGCAGTTCTTGTGACTGCTGGGCGGTTCGTTTACATAGTGAAGCAGGGAGGCCTCTCCAGGGCATCAGGGAAGCAGGTAAGTACGTGTTTTGTTTTTATTTCATAAAGACTGGAGGCAAAAGGGGGCAAGACTACAGTGAGGGGGCACCTGTGAGGGAGCATATATTAATGTCACATTACTACAGTGAGGGGCACCTGTGAGGGGGCATATAATTAATCTGGCATTACTATAGTGAGGGGGACATATAATTAGTCTGGCATTACTACAGTGAGGGGGCATATAATTAATATGGCATTACTATAGTGAGGGGGCACCTAATGTGACATTACTACAGTGAGGGGGCATATAATTAATATGGCATTACTATAGTGAGGGGGCACCTAATGTGACATTACTACAGTGAGGGGGCATATAATTACTCTGGCATTACTACAGTGAGGGGGCATATAATCTGGCATAACTACTGTGAGGGGCATGAACTGTTATAAACTGGGCATACGTACTGTGAGGGGCACAAAGATGGGCATAACTACTATGATGGTCACAGAGGTGGGCATAACTACTGTGAGGGGCCATAAAGAGGACATAACTATTGTGAAGGGGCCACAAGGTGGGCATTAGTACTGTGTGGTGGCACTAAGGGGAAATGCCCTAGATTACCCTGATATACATTGGGTTGGCTCGGTCTTACATCGCCCCCTGCTAGGTATTTACCAGACACAGTCACCATCCCTTCCTTATGTGATTATTCTTTTTTCTCTATCACCACAGGGACCTTGATCTGGATCCAGCGGACATCATAACGACGCCAGCGACACCCTGGATGAGATAGAACCAGCTGTGTACCCTGTGATAGATTTTAGGTGGGACTGGGTGAGTGTAGCTATGGATTGGGCGGAGTTAGAGGAGTGGCTTAGCAAATAAAAAATTTGGGGGGGGCGGGACAAGGCATAGTGGGGGGGGGGCGCAAATTTGAATCCTTGCCCTGGGTGCAGAAAAACCTAGCTACACCTCTGTACTATGATACATTGAAACTAAAAAGGCCATTATGGCTGCAGCTCGCTCTTTACGCACCATCAAATTCCATGGCACTACTATTCAGATCTTTCAAGACTTGTCATGGCTTACTTCGCAAAAACGACAAGCCCTACAACCATTACTCTTATGCTTAAGAGAAAAGAAAATTGCCTATTGCTGGAGCTTTCCATTTGCCCTCATGGTCTCTTCATAGGGGAAAACAGTGACTTTACAACCCTATGCTGATCAACCAGCCTTCTGCTTTTCATTGTCCTTGATCACCTCACCTCCACCAGCCTTGGACCCTCACCTTGCCTCCACCAGCCTTCATCCCTCACCTCGCAAGTCTCCAACCAACTATTGAGTCCCTCCTTAATTCCAAGCGCAGTTACAGACTCATCTTTCATAATTTTTCAAAACCAATGGTACTTCTGTTGCTTCTATAGCCCCTGTGTGGGAGGCAGTGACGAGAGGTCATTGTATCGCAGATAAAAGAGACTCTGCCCTCCAGGAGGCTAATTTAAAAGCCCAGCTCAAAGACCCAGAAAATGTCCTTCAAATTAAACTCTCCCAGAGGAGCCTTAGTTGTATACTTATTGTACATAAGAATCTAAACTAGTTGGCCATAAGTAAAGTTGATAAAGTAGCTTTTATATCCGAGGAGACCATACTATGAACAAGGCTAAACAGCCTCCTCTCCCACCCACTGTCCTTGGCTCTTTGAATTCTCCTATAACAACGCATAAGGAAATAAAGGGGTTATATAAGAACTGTTTACTAAACATTAAAGAAGTTTTTACTAAACTTCTGGCTAATAGACTGTGTTGGTGGCTATCCCAACTTATACACAAAGACATAGTGGGTTTTATACCTTGCCAACAAGGCGGAGCCAATACTAGGCGGGTTCTGGACTTTGTAGAGATTGCCAATAAGAATCGTACCCCAACCTTACTCTTAAATTTAGATGCTGAAAAAGTGTTCGACCACCTGAACTGGTCATATATGTTCTCCACTCTCACCACCTTGGGATTGAAGGGTCCCTTTTTTACACCCATCCAGGCATTATACCCCACTCCTACAGCATCCATTAAACGTCAGGGATGCCCCCTCTTCTTTTTGTAATATGTATAGATGCCCTGTCGGCTGCGATATGGGCTAATTCTGATATTACAGGCATCTTAGTTAGGGATTAGGAATTTAAATGATCCCTTTTGGCTGATGGCATTTTACTCACTCTTTGTAATCCACATACTACTCTGCCTAATCTATTTGCGTTACTGCACTCCTTTAGTTTATCAGGTTATAAAATTAATGCCACCAAAACGGAATCTCTCTGGCTTAATATACTTTCCAATCACTGAACGACTAACTTTCCTACTTTCCAATCACTGAACTACTAACTTGTTCAGAGAAATTTGTTGACTATTAAAGACGTTCTCATGATGGACAATGGGGGCATATCGTTAGGATATGCCCCCATTGTCTTATAGCTGCGGGTCCCACCACTGGGACCCGCACCTATATCCAGAACGGAGCCCTGCAAGGTGGTGGCTGGAGGACTCTGGTCCGGCCACCACCAAGCCAGCTCCCCATAGAAATGAATGGGAGTGCACCTCGCTTGTGCGGCCACCGCTCCCATTCATTTCTATGGAGCAGACAGAAATAGCCTAGCCAGCGCTCGGCTATTTTTTCCGGCACCATAGAAAATGAATGGAGGGAGGCTGCGCATGCTTAATGTGCCCTCCTTCACTTTCGGGGCTCTGTTCTGGATATAGGTGTGGGTCCCAGCGGTGGGACCCGCACCTATAACATAATGGGGGCGTATCCTAGCAAATGGGTCGCACTGCCGCGTTCTATACTTGGCCGTATAGCTTCCATTAAGATGACTCTTCTACCTAAAGTATTATACCTGTTCGAGATGTTACCTGTCCCAGTCCCATTCAAGGACCTCCTAGCCTTGCAGACCTCATTTTTTCCATTTTATTTGGGGTCGGAAACACCACAGAATACCTAATGGTGTCCTTACATCATCTACGGAGGCCTGGTGGTCCTAGATATAACATTGTACTATTGGGCCACGCATTTTGTTAGTATTCCTCCATGAGATCTTGTTTGTTTACCCCACAGTTCCCAGATTACCTTGCTTCCAGCTTTTCTAAACCATGCTTTAACTATCAACTGGTTAGGTTTGCAGATACAATTGATCATAGAACATTTGATATTCTTCCCTTTAACTCTCTTTTGACTTGCCGGCAAATGCTCATTACCAATATTTACAGATTCAACATTATTTCCAATCCCTTTTTGGACTAAATAAAGTCTCTCTCCCTATGGACTTTGAAAAGCTATGTAAACAGAGTAACTCTAGCAAAGGGTTAATCTAACACATATATTCCATTTTATCCCTTTCTCATCCTTCTATCCCACCCAGACACGCATATATGTGTTTTTGGTGGATATATGGCGGAGAATATGGAAAAGAGCAGCAATGACACTGCCTACAAAGAGAACCAGTATAAATTAATGGTACACATATGTTTGAACTTTTTGTGATTATTTTTTCTTTGGAAAAACTGTTATTTTTGTACATAAATGTCTTACATCAGTGGTCCCCAACCTTTTTTGCACCAAGGCCCGGTTTCTCGCTACACAATTTCCCCAGGGCCCGGGGGTGTTGGATGGGGGGGGGGCGGGCGCTGTGGTTGTTGGGGGGCGGAGCATAGTGCCCCCACACAGTAGTTATTCCCCATTAGTGCCCCCACACAGTAGTTATAGTGCCATAGTGCCCCCACACAGTAGTTATAGTGCCATAGTGCCCCCACACAGTAGTTATAGTGCCATAGTGCCCCCACACAGTAGTTATAGTGCCATAGTGCCCCCACACAGTAGTTATAGTGCCATAGTGCCCCCACACAGTAGTTATAGTGCCATAGTGCCCCCACACAGTAGTTATAGTAGTATTAGTGCCCCCACACAGTAGTTATAGTGCCATAGTGCCCCCACACAGTAGTTATAGTGCCCCCACACAGTAGTTATAGTAGTATAGTGCCCCCCACAGAGTAGTTATAGTGCCATAGTGCCCCCACACAGTAGTTATAGTGCCCACAGTGCCCCCACACAGTAGTTATAGTGCCCAGTGCCCCCACACAGTAGTTATAGTGCCATAGTGCCCCCACACAGTAGTTATAGTGCCATAGTGCCCCACACAGTAGTTATAGTGCCATAGTGCCCCACACAGTAGTTATAGTGCCATAGTGCCCCCACAGTAGTTATAGTGCCATAGTGCCCCCACACAGTAGTTATAGTGCCATAGTGCAACAGTTATAGTGCCCAGTGCCACACAGTAGTTTTATATAGTGCCCACAGTGCCCCCACACAGTAGTTATAGTGCCCACAGTGCCCCCACACAGTAGTTATAGTGCCCACAGTGCCCCCACACAGTAGTTATAGTGCCCACAGTGCCACACAGTAGTTTATAGTGCCCCCACACAGTAGTTATAGTGCCCACAGTGCCCCCACACAGTAGTTATAGTGCCCCCATAGTGCCCCCACACAGTAGTTATATGTGCCCACAGTGCCCCATAGTAGTTATAGTGCCATAGTGCCCCCACACAGTAGTTATAGTAGCATAGTGCCCCCACACAGTAGTTATAGTGCCATAGTGCCCCCCACACAGTAGTTATAGTAGCATAGTGCCCCCACACAGTAGTTATAGTGCCCATAGTGCCCCCACACAGTAGTTATAGTGCCATAGTGCCCCCACACAGTAGTTATAGTGCCATAGTGCCCCCACACAGTAGTTATAGTGCCATAGTGCCCCCACACAGTAGTTATAGTGCCCACAGTGCCCCCACACAGTAGTTATAGTGCCCACAGTGCCCCCACACAGTAGTTATAGTGCCCCCCACACGGTAGTTATAGTGCCCATAGTGCTCCTCTCCTTCAGTTTTGTACAATAAAAAAACAAACACTTATACTTACCTCCATCAGCCTGGCAGCACTGCGATGCAGGCCTCCTCCGGCCTGTGTCCCGCTCTGCACGGCTCAGGCGGCGCGATGACGTCATCGCACCGCCTGAGCTGGCCTCTGATAGGCTACAGGCACTAGGCCTGCAGCCTATCAGAGGAACGGGCAGGGGAGACGCCTCTCCCTCCCCTGCCCCACCGCAGCACAGGCATCTGTATCGCCGTCCTCAGGACGGCGATACAGATGACTATGGAGATGAGCGCTTCCACAATGGAAGCGCTTATCTCCTTGTCCCCTGCTACCGCCGCGGCCCGGCAGACATCGATTCAGGGCCCGGTCCTGGGCCGCGGCCCGGTGGTTGGGGACCGCTGTCTTACATGACTTCAATAAAAATATAGTTAAACAAAAAAAAAACACAATACACAGACTCTGACAGACCTGATGAGATACTGCTGCAGTTAATAGTGGCATATACTGTAGACATTCTGCTCCGGAATACACTACTCTTTACCTAGTAGATGCCTGGGCAGTTAACTGAAAGTTAGATCACATGACTTGTGAGGGTCACATGATGGATCACATGACTGTTGCCAGTGATATTGTTTAGTTCTGTTGCTCTCCTATGTATGCATTTTACAGGAATAAAATGGGCATGAACATATTTTTCTTTAGGGAGAGACTATTGTATGGATATTAAATGTTTTTTGTTGTGATTTCAATTTAAAATTTGCTGCAACTTTGTATTTAACATGTTAAGTGTCGAGTTCAAGATTGCTATAGCTATTTATGGCAGACTAGTGGGATTGTCCTACTGCCAGGTATCTGAGATGGTTGTTATCATTGTGGCTCAGTGGTTAGCACTGGTGCCATGCAGTGCTGGGGTCGCAGGTTTGAATCCAACCAAAAACAACATCTGTGTGGAATTTGTATGTTCTCCCCATGTTTACGTGTGTTTTCTCCCACACTACAAAAACATACATATAGGGGACTAAGATTGTGAGCTCCATTGGAGACAACAAGTGATAATAATGTCTGTAAAGTGCTGCAAAATATTTCTGCACTATATAAATGAGTAAAATAAATAAAATCTATGTCATAGTATATTATTAGTAATAAGTAAGAACAACAGGACTTGTGTTTGATATTGAAGACATTATGCTAGCCATCTGAATTATATTAACCCTTTCAGTCCCGGAGGTTTTTTCGGCTTTGCGTTTTCATTTTGTGCTCCCTGCCTTCAAACAGCCATAACTGTTTTATTTTTCTGTTCACATAGCTGTATGAGGGCTTGTTTTTTGAGGGACAAGTTGTACTTTCCAATTCCACCATTTAATATTGCATATGGTGAAGTGGGAAGCGGGAAAAAATTCCAAATCGGGTGAAATTGCAAAAAAAAAATGCTATTCCGCTACAGTTCTACGGGTTTCTTATTTACAGCTTTCGATGTTCATTAAAACTGATCAGTTACTTTCATTCTACTGGTCAGTACGAATCCGGCGATACCTAATATGTATAGTTTATGCTGCGTTTTGATAGTGATAAAATAATTATTAAGTTGGCCTTTTTTTTTTTTTTTGTCATATCTTGACCCCTATAACTTTTTGGTATTTATGTGTACGGAGCTGTATGGGGGCTAAATTTTTTAGGGCCGATCTAAAGTTTTTATTGATACCATTCTGGGGTGTGTATGACTTTTTGATCACTTTTTATTTAATTTTTTTAAAAAAAAAAGCGACAAAAAACCGAATCGCCATTTGGACGCTTTTTTCCGCCACACAATTCGCCGTATTGGAATTTTTTTTATATATTTTAATAGCGTTTTCGGTCACGGTGATACCCATGATGTCTATATTTATTGTTATTTAGGTATTTATTTTTTAATTATACGGAAAGGGGGGTGATTTAAACTTTTATATTTTTTTACTTTTTATATATTTTTTAACTTTTTTAAAAATTTTTGTGATTATTTTTAAAGCTCAAATATGAGCAAATAGATTGCGTTTTTTATTTTTTCTTTATGAGCAATGAGGGTTTTTTATTTTTGAATTAATGCCCGAATTTGCTAATTTCTCATCCTGGCCTGCCATCTAGTGGCCAGAATAAGAATTTCACTTTGAAAGCTGTAAACCTCATCAGCGAGGTTTACAGCTGACAGATCATGTACAGACACCCCGATTGTCTGTACACCACCCTGAAGCGTACGCTTCCGGGTTTAGACGCAACTAGATGCCGTGATCACGGCATCTAAAGGCCTATGAAGACGCCACCGATGGCAGTAAGTACCCGTAAGTCTGTGCTGTTAGAAACATCAGCATTATATCCAGTATATCAGAAGATATAGCTGTTAGAAATCGAGTTGGGAGAGAAAGCCGTTTTTAGTTTCACTTTCAGCTGGGCACTTGAGAGCTGTTTTACAGCAGAATAAAGGTGCTTTTTCTGATCCTGGAATAGAGACACACAGGTATGTCTGGGATGTGTCTGCAATCTTCTGTGGGGCACTGCTGTTAGTTATATAGGTGGAAAACAGGTGAAAGGCTCCCTTTAACACAAGTCCTCTGTCACATACCGTGTGGTTATCGTGACACGTGTTCCATTTTGCTTATGTTTGTGTCCTGGCATTCTGGCTGCGGTAGTAGGCCGTGGTTGCCAGGGGCAACGTGTAGTTTTGGTTGCTGGTATGTTCCCTTCTTATTGCATACTTCCCTCCTTCCCTGTCTGGTTCTCTTGGGGTTAACATATTGACCTGGGTGTGGTCACTAGGTGCTTTTATTCTGTTGTTGCTAGCCTGGTGGGTTAGTTGTGCTTCAGCCTCTGTTGGTGCTGGAGCTATGCACCTTTCCTGGGATTCCATCTGCCCAGTCCTTGTGGCCACTTAATATGTCATCGAGGTCTTCCCATCCCCTTCCCTTATCCTGGTTATGTGGTGTGTGGTTTATGTACGGGTGGGTGTTTGGTCTGTGACTGCCATGCGTCTTCTGACATGGAGTCCAGACATTCCCTGTATGTATGTGCCTTCGGTGAGAGGGCTCCAGGGTTCCCCGGAGGGGGAACAGCGATACTGTGAGTTGTTGCTGGTGAGCTGGTTCCTGGGTGTGTTGTGTGTACTGAGTCCTGTTAGGTGTTCGGGTTCCAGTACATGTGCCTGGGCTCCAGTCTTTGGTGTATGGACTGCTGGTGTTTCTATCAGCAGTATCAGCAGGTAAGTTGCCAGGTGCACCGGGACCATCCTGGAGGTGCAGTCAGTGAGTTCTGGATAAGTGCATCCCTACCATCTGGGGCTCTGTGAAGAACGGGGCTCACTGGGTTTCTGCCCTCTGGGTTTGGTTTCTGGTGTTTCCGGTGCACTTGGTTCAGTGGTTTTACTTGCCACTGGCTTCTTGCCTGCTGATCGGTTTTCATCTCACTGTAGTGTATCGGTGTATGCTCGGTGTGGAGTTTCCCCTCCCACATCGTAGCGTGACATCCTCACATAAAATCTACATATTGTTCATGGAGTTGATGGTGGGCCCTCTTGTCAATAGGACCTCCTATAGGGCACGGGCTTTATATCTGTGGGGGGGTTGATAGGGATGATCAGAGATGAAAGACCTCAACTGATGTTATCTTCTGTTATCTTAAAAAGTTTGAAACATATCTTTAACAGTGCTTCTGTTTCTGGCAGGTCCACATACAGCTTGGGACAAGGAGTATGGCTACCAGTTAGCAAAAGTTTTGTTGTGCCCCCTATGGAACTGTCAATCAGTCCGTTGGCCAGTTGCAAAACAGATGTACTGGTGACTGAAGATCCTTCTGATGTCCGGTAAGAATTTATCAGGCGGTGTACAGTACAAGCATACACTGTTCTGACCATAAAAATGAGTGTGCTGAAACAATGTGTAGTATCTATTATAAACCGTACAAATGGATTAAATATACACAAAACTGTACTATGAAAATCCGGTCATTCTGGGAATACCCCTGTAAATGTTATTTCTATTTGAAAAAATTCAACACATAACGAAAGACCATAATATACAACCCGTTTATCGACCCTTTAAAAAGCTGATGTCAAGACATGCGTCAGGGTCTGAGGTAGTGGTTCTATGTACTGGGTTTACTTCAGTATGTCACAACTGGTATGTGGTCTGTTCCCAGTGGTTTTGATGTATTATGTCATACTGGGAATTTTTGATGCTTATTCATCCTTGCTTTTTTGTGATGTTCAATATTTTTGTGTTGTAACAGTATTATAGTGGTGTTACTTTTATTGGCTAACCCAAAAAATATATATTTGCAAGCTTTTGGAACAGAGGCCTCTTCATTTGTAAAATTACCTGATGAAGGGGCCCCTGTTCTTGAAAAACATTTATATAGTATATACATTTCTGGTTAGCCATTAAAGGTATCATTACTATAATACGTTTCTCCTTTTTAACATAAAAATAGTATCATAGACTATTCTCGATGACCTGCTTCCATGTAATTTTTACTGTACATCCTTAATGATCTTTATCATGTTGTGTCCATTTTAGAATACTTTTTTGCAATATTTTTTGTGAAACCCTGATCATTACCCTGCAGGACCAGCATCAGGGAGGAGGAGGGCAAACAGGGCCATTACCCAGGGCTCCATTCCCAAGGGGGCCCCCAGGAGATCTGATGCACCAGATGAAACCTATGGCAGAGCGCTTTCAGTCTCTTTCATTCATATAGTACAGTACATTGCACAGTCTATAGCAGGGGAAGTATCCCATGTGTCTGCCTGAACTTTGCAGACACTGTTCAGTTTCAAGTGTGGGGACATCCCCCTGCATGAAGGGGGCGCCACTTTGGCTGGCCCTGTTATGGAGGTGGTAGAGATGCTTTTCCTGTGCTCCTCTAATGGGACATAAATTCTGTCCACACATGAAGGAGGCAGGAGCACAGGCAGTAAAAGGACAGCAGGAAGATTTACAGCCCCACAAGACCAAAGATAGCCAGGAAACTGGAACATGTGAATGGGTATAATGAGAAGTTGTGAAGAGATGTAACCTGTATAGACCCCAAAATGATATCAATAAGAACTACAGATTGCCTTCACACAGATCCGAGACATAAATATATTTTAATTAGAAGTATTAAAACGCAAGAAAAACTATATAAATGTGGTATTGCTGTAGTCAGACCCACAGAATGAAGGTACTGTAACATGTTAGTTTAACCACAACAAAAACTCCATAAAAACAAAACCTGGAAAAAATGGCAGAATTATGGGTGTTTGTTCCTATTTCACCCTATTTAGATTTTTTTTCCAGCTGCCAATATGCAATATTAAATGTTCCATTAGAAAGTACAACTTGTCCTGCAAAAAACAAGGCCTTATACAGCTATATGAATGGAAAAATAAAATAAAAGTTAAAGCTTCTGCAAAGGGCGTAAAAAAATTACAAAAAAGAATGTAATGGCCTTATACAGCTATATGAATGGAAAAATAAAATAAAAGTTAAAGCTTCTGCAAAGGGCGTAAAAAAATTACAAAAAAGAATAATGACTAGAGATGAGCGAGTAGTGTTCGATCGAGCCGGTATTCGATCGAATACTACGCTATTCGGCATACTCGATTTCGATCGAGTATAACGGCGATGGCGCACTTAGAATTCGTTTCCCCTCCCACCTTCCCTGGCGCTCTTTTTCCACCAATCACCATGCAGGGGGGTATGACAGGCCTGCGGAGCACGCTGGCAGCACGAAAACGGCGTCTACATGGATTGGCTGAAAAAACCACGTGACCTCGAATATTAATAACTCAGGTCTTCCTGCTCGTTCGCATATGCTGCGTGAACTTAGTCAGGGACAGAGGCTGGAGAAGGGAGAGATAGGTTTTAGCTGTTGGACAGGCAGGAGCGTGATTAAAAGCCCTTATCAGGGCTACTATAGTGCAGTACAGTGATAGCTTTACTACTATATACACTCTGCAGAGAACGGCTGCAGTATTCAGGGATAGCTGCTGGAGTAGGGACAGAGAGAGGCATTAGTGGTGTATTATGTGCTCTGCTACATACCAAACTATATTTGGCACTACTGTTCTGCGTTCTTTTTGGCTGCAAAACCCTGTTATATACCTAGTGTGTATATGCACCATCTGATCTTCTGGCAGTATACGGCTGTGTACATTTTTTTTTTTTTAAATACAGTTTCTTTGGCTCTAGTGTTCTGGGTTCTGTGTGCCTGCAATACCCTTTTTGTATACCAGGTGTAAATACCCACCGTCTGACCTGTTAGTACACGGCTGTGTACTCAGACATATTTAAAAAAAAAAGTCCTTTTATTTGGCACCTGTACTGTGCGTTCTGCGTGCCTGCAAAACTCTTTTATATATGTGCTGTTAATACCCACCGTCTGACCTATTAGTACACGGCTGTGTAGTCAGACATATTTAAAAAAAAAGGCCTTTTATTTGGCACCTGTACTGTGCGTTCTGCGTGCCTGCAAAACTCTTTTATATACGTGCTGTTAATACCCACCGTCTGACCTGTTAGTACACGGCTGTGTAATCAGACATATTTAAAAAAAAAAGGCCTTTTATTTGGCACCTGTACTGTGCATTCTGCGTGCCTGCAAAACTTTTATATACGTGCTGTTAATACCCACCGTCTGACCTGTTAGTACACGGCTGTGTAATCAGACATATTTTAAAAAAAAAGGCCTTTTATTTGGCATCTGTATTGTGCGTTCTGCGTGCCTGCAAAACTCTTTTATATACGTGCTGTTAATATCCACCGTCTGACCTTGTAGTACACGGCTGTGTACCTAGAAATATTAAAAAATAAAGTCCTTTTATTTGGCTCCTGTATTGTGTGTTCTGCGTGCCTGCAAAACTCTTTTATATACGTGGTGTTAATACACACCGTCTGACCTTGTAGTACACGGCTGTGTACCTAGAAATATTTAAAAAAAAAAGGCCTTTTATTTGGCACCTGTACTGTGCGTTCTGCGTGCCAGCAAAACTTTTATATACGTGGTGTTAATACACACCGTCTGACCTGGTAGTACACGGCTGTGTACCTAGAAATATTTGAAAAAAAAGTCCTTTTATTTGGCACCTGTATTGTGCGTTCTGCGTGCCTGCAAAACTCTTTTATATACGTGCTGTTAATACCCACCGTCTGACCTGTTAGTACACGGCTGTGTAATCAGACATATTTAAAAAAAAGTCCTTTTATTTGGCACCTGTACTGTGCGTTCTGCGTGCCTGCAAAACTCTTTTATATACGTGGTGTTAATACACACCGTCTGACCTGGTAGTATACGGCTGTGTACGCCAAATATTGTAACAAAAAAAAAAATGCGGAGGGCTAGCGGAATCGGACGGGGGCGCGGAAATGCTGTTGGGGGCCTTGTTGAAGCCAGTGGGGATACAATGCGTGCTGGTGAGGGGCAGCCAGGATTCCGCTCATCCAGAATCCCTGCCTTTATGGGACAGTTAAGCAGGGGGCGGGTTACACCGCTGTTGAGGCCTGAGCAGTATGAACAGGTGGTGCAATGGATAGCCGATAACGCTTCCACACAGTTGTCCACCAGCCAGTCATCCACACAGTCTCACTCTGACCCTCCTTCCTCCACACCTGGCCAACAGAGTCAAACCACCCTTGACCCCTCCCAGGAGCTCTTTTCGGGTCCTTTTTCAGATGTGCCGGAAGAATCCCTGGAGCTACCAGAGGAATTTGTTTGTAGTGATGCCCAACCACTTGAGTATTCGCCATCTCCTGCTGATGTGGACCCTGAACCAGCATCTGTTATCATGAGCGATGATGATGATGAGACGCAGTTGCCATCAAGGGAGGCTGTTGGAATGTCCAGTGGGCAGGAGGAGGAGCAGAGTGAGGAAGTGGAAGAGGAGGTGGTGGATGACGAAATGACCGACCCCACTTGGCCAGGGGTGATGTCCAGCGGGGAAAGCAGTGGAGAGGTGGTGGTCTGCGCAGCACCGAAAAAGGCAGCAAGAGGCAGAGGGATGTCCACAGGCAGAGGACAGTCCAGACAGAGAAGTGAGGCCACAGCCAGCAGGCAGTCGCGCGAAGCTCCCCCATCGAGGCCTCGTACTTCTGTGGTGTGGAGATTTTTTAATGTTTGTGCAAACTGCGCTCAGTTTGTTATCCGCACACTCTGCCACTCAAAACTGAGTAGGGGCTCTAAGAAGAGCAATATGACCACCTCAGGCATGTGGCGTCACTTGAAAGTCAAGCACTGGGCTGAGTGGGAGAGAGCAAACACAATACAACCTGCGCCAGGTCTTCCTGCCACTGCCTCTTCCCCTTTGTTGTGTGCTGCCACTGCGGTCCAGACCTCCAGCCAGGACACCTCCACATCTGCCTCTGCCTCGACTACTTTGGGGCCTTCTCCTGCTGCCTCCCCTTCCCCCGCATCTTCGCCTGCACCTTCACACTCCTCGTCCCATCAACTGTCCATCTCGCAGGCGTTCAACCGCAGGCGGAAGTACGCCTCGAGTCACGCCCAAGCCCAAGCCTTAAACTGCCACATCTCCAAACTGCTGGCCCTGGAGATGTTGCCGTTTAGGCTTGTGGAGACGCAGGCCTTCCGCGACCTGATGGCGGCTGCCGCACCTCGCTATTCCGTCCCCAGCCGCCACTACTTTTCCCGGAGTGCCGTCCCCGCCCTGCACCAGCACGTGTCGCGTAACATCAGGCGGGCCCTGAGGTACGCAGTCAGCGCAAAGGTCCACTTGACCACCGACTCGTGGACAAGCGCTTGCGGCCAGGGACGATACATTTCTTTGACGGCACACTGGGTGAATGTTGTGGAAGCGGGGACGGGGTCGCAAAGAGAGACGGCCTACCTACCACCCCCGCCCAAGATTGCCAGCAGGGGTTCTGATAAACCCCCCCTCCTCTTCCTCCTCCTCTGCCTTAACATCGCCCTCAGCCGCTAGCTGGAAGCGTTGCAGCACTGGCGCGGGGAGACGTCAGCAGGCGGTGCTTAAGCTCATCAGCTTGGGCGACAGGAAGCACAGCGCCCCAGAGGTGAGGGACGCCATATTGCAGCAGACGGAGATGTGGCTGTCGCCGCTGCAGCTAGGACCAGGCATGGTCGTGTGCGATAACGGCCGTAACCTGGTGGCGGCTCTGGAGCTTGCCGAACTCAATCACGTACCATGCCTGGCCCACGTTTTTAATCTGGTAGTCCAAAAATTTCTAAAGACTTACCCCAACCTGGCAGAGCTACTGGTGAAAGTGCGGCGCTTGTGCGCTCAATTTCGGAAGTCAACTGTAGCTGCTGCTAGCTTAAAAAAACTCCAGCAACGCCTCCATTTGCCTGAACATCGGCTGTTGTGCGACCTGCCGACTCGCTGGAATTCCACCTATTCCATGTTGGCCAGGGTGTGTGAGCAGCAGAGAGCATTGATGGAGTACCAGATTATGA
Organism: Rhinella marina; assembly: GCA_900303285.1. Classification (NCBI taxonomy): domain Eukaryota; kingdom Metazoa; phylum Chordata; class Amphibia; order Anura; family Bufonidae; genus Rhinella; species Rhinella marina. The sequence goes on along the minus strand of ONZH01011770.1, from coordinate 32,578 downwards.
ATCCACGCGTGCCTCCAACTCAGCTCCCTCAGTTTGCCAACCACGAGTGGCCATGGATGGCAGACATATGCGATGTACTGCGTATCTTTGAGGAGTCCACCAAGAAGGTCAGCAGCGAGGACGCTATAGTGAGCGTAACCATCCCGCTCCTATGCGTCCTTAAAGAATCACTCATCGCAATAAGGGAGAACGCATTGCACGCAGAGGAGACGGGGTAGGAGGAGACGCACGGAGCTACAGTCAGACCACACTTTTGTCTGCTTCTCGGTGGCAGTTTCAGGAGGAGGAGGAGGATGAGGAGGAGGAGGACGACGTGGAGGTGGCTGTGGAAGAGGAGGAGGATGCTGGCGGCGAGGGTAGCAGTCAGGCTGTGTGCGTCCCATTGGTTCAGCGCGGATGGGGCGGAGAGGAGGCGGAAGAGGAGGAAATGGCAAGTGATCCTTCTGGTGGGGGCAGTGACGTCATGCCTATTCAGAGTCTGGCACACATGGATGACTTCATGCTGGGCTGCTTTTCCCAGGACACACGTGTTGTCCGGATAGTGGAGAACAAACTGTACTGGGTCTTCGCACTCCTGGACCCCCGGTATAAAGATAACGTCTCCTCTTTTATTCCGGTAGAGGAGAGGACGAATCGATTGCTGGAATACCAGAGGGAACTCGTGCAGAACATGATGGAGATTTTCCCACCCACCATCGCTGGCGGCAGAGAGGAGAGGGTCTCCCAGAGTCCCACAACATCGATCAGGCCCACAGCCACCAGGGGAACACTCTCCAAGGTGTGGGACACGTTCATGGCACCCCCTCGTGCAACTTCCATCACTGCGGGGCCCGCTATCAGCAGGAGGGACAAGTATCGGCGGATGTTGTGGGAGTACCTGGCAGACCGTACCCCTGTCCTCCCAGATCCCTCGGCGTCCTACACTTACTGGGTCTCCAAGTTGGACACGTGGCTGGAACTGTCCCTGTACGCCTTGGAGGTGCTTGCCTGCCCTGCCGCCAGCGTGCTATCAGAAAGGGTGTTCAGCGCAGCCGGGGGCATTATAACCGATAAGCGCAGCCGCCTGTCAACCGACAGTGCCGACAGGCTGACGCTAATCAAAATGAACAGCAAGTGGATTGACCCGGACTTTGCTTCTCCAACAGTGGAAAGCAGCCAAAAGTGAAGTGCCATCTGTATGAAGTGCCATTTCCTCCTCCACCTCCTCCTCCTCCTCCTCCTTAACCGCCGTAGAATTGCTCCGTTAAAAAAAAAATTATGGCTCACCTCTTGGGCCTACAAGCAATTTTTATCATGGCTCACCTCTTGGGCCTACAAGCAATTTTTATTATGGCTCACCTCTTGGGCCTTAATACAATTTTTAAGAGGTCTCACCTCTTGGGCCTCCATATAATTTTTTCGAGGGCTCACCTCAAGCTAACTTTGCGCACTCATTAAAATATTTTCACAACAAGGACCTAAGAGCCCTCGATGGGAGAGCTTTGTGTGGGGGCCTGTTATAGGGAAGAGATGCGGCCCTGCGGGCTCTAGCCTGCCTTCTCCATGAGCCTCTGGCCAGCCCACGGCCTCTTCCTGCCTTTTGCGGTCCTACGCATCCCTCAACATCCCCACTGCTTTACCTGCTAGACATGACACTGGGCCAGGTCGGGTCACTGACTTCGTCATACTCAACCACCTCCTCTTACACTGCCTCACTTTGCTCCAACAGCCTCCCTTGCTGGCAACTGTGTCTCATCATCGTCCCTAATCATTTTACACTTTAGTGCCCGTTCCACACCACCATCAGCTAGAGATGGAGCTTGCTCCAGTGTTTGGGCATCAGAACAAACAAAATCCTCAGATAGCTCCTGCGATTCTTGCATGGGTGGGAACACTGGGTTGATAACATTGGGCAGGGTGGGAGGAAGGAGGGTCAGAGTGAGGTCCCTGCAGTTTCTGCAGGCTATCGACGAGACTGGACTTTGTGGACTTGACTGGGTGGTGGACAGATTTAACAAATCTAGAAGGAGGGGTTTGCCGAGCTGTCTGTAAGGGTTGCGGAAATCCAGACAGAACCAAGGCCCCAAACTTGGGTGGGGGTAGCAGGTTTGCCCGTCCCCGCCTCCACAACATTCACCCAGTGTGCTGTCAGGGAGATGTAGCATCCCCGGCCTCAAACCAAAGTGTTGGTGGTCAAATGGCCTTTTGCAGTAACCGTGTTACTCGGGCGTGGATGATGTTTTGGGACATGTGCCTGGGCAAGGCAGGGATGGCACAGAGGGAAAAATAGTGATGGCTTGATTGCTTTCCCCCTTGCCTATGCCTTCTGTGGTTGTCATAGGCAACATGATTTTAAGGGGTGCAGAATTTTATCTTCTTTTTTGTCTAGTTTGGCTTGGGGTCCATGGCAATGTAGAGGAAAGAAGGTTTCCTTGTATGGTCTCACTTTACAGAGAGGTTATATTGTCTTTGGAGTGTATTGTTGAGAGGCTGTGATAGTGGCGTAATAGTGCGACTTGGGCCCGTTATATGCACCCAGACATGCTTCCCCTGCTGTCCTAGTTGCATTCCAGCAGTGTTGGCATCCTTTTCTGAGGTTTCAGGGTGGACTTGGTGACCTCCAAGTGGTCGAATTGAGATTTCCAAGTGGCGAGCATTTTTTTCCCATAGACTTTAATGGGATTCGATATTCGGTCGAATAGTCGAATATCGCGGTCTATTCGAATCGAATTTCGAATATTTCACTACTCGCTCATCTCTAATAATGACCGTCACTGCATCAGTAAGGGGTTAAACTGGCCAACCACTTCAAACCTAAATGAGCATTTCATCACAGTTTGTAAATGGACATGTGTTTAAATGTGCCCGCATTGCTGAGGTTTTAATATATGCAAATGAGCCCCTTAAAGGCTCACCTCTTTCTCAAACTGCCATGCTTTCTGCCCTTTCATTGACCTCCTGGGCCAAGTATTATGATGTTTTCACTGCCTGGCCCTATCAATCAATGTGGAGAGGGTGCGGAAGTTACAGGGAGGTGTAACAGCAACACTCCTAGAAGCTCATTTGCATATATTAAAACTTCATTTTTCTCATCAATGCGGGCACATATGAACATGGGACCAACACAGATGTCTTCAGCCGCCAAGTGCACATTTAACAGGTCAGCCAGTGTCATAGGTTCAAACCTGCTGATAGATGCCCTTTAAGTCCCTTGTGCAAACTAAGGACTCATGCACATGACCATTGCCGCAAACTGTCGATCCGCAAAACATGGATACCAGCATCATGTGGTCCACAACAGTACTGTCCTATCCTTGTTTGTAATAAGGACAATAATAAGGCAAGTTCAAAATGGCACCTCATGGCAAAAACCTCTCTGAGGATCTGAAAAAAGTATTGTTTCTCTACATAAAGATGGCCGATTGTATAAGAAGATTGCCAACACCCTGAATCTGAGCTGCAGCACGGTGGCCAAGACCATACAGCGGTTTACCAAGACAGGTTCTACTCAGAACAGGCCTCGCCGTGGTTGACCAAAGATGTTAAGTGCACATGCTCTGCATCTTATCCAGAGGTTGTCTTTTTCAAAATAGACATATGAGTGATGCCAGCATTGCTGTAGAGGTTAAAGGGGTGCGGGGTTCAGCTTGTCTGCACTCAGACTATATGGCGCACACTGCATCAAATTGGTCTGCATGGATGTCATCCCAGGAGGAAGCCTCTTTTGAAGAAAGCCCGCAAACAATTTGCTGAAGACAAGCAGACTGTCCTGTGGTCTGATAAGACCTAGATAAACTTATTTGGTGACAAGCGTGTGTGGCGGTAACCAGGAAAGGAGTACAAAGACAAGTGTGTCTTGCCTACAGTCAAGCATGTTGGTGGGAGTGTCATTGTTTGGGGTTGCATGAGTGCTGCCAGCGGTGGGGAGCTACAGTTCATTGAGGGAACCAAGAATGCCAACATGTACTGTGACATACTGAAGCAGAGCATGATCCCCTCCCTTGGGAAACTGGGCCACAGGGCAATATTCCAACATGATAATTACCCCAAACACACCTCCCAGACGACCACTGCCTTACTAAAGAAACTGAGGGTAAAGGTGCTGGACTGGCCAAGCATGTCTCCAGACCTAAACCCTATTGAGCATCTGTGGGGCATCCTCAAATGGAAGGTGGGGGAGCGCAAGGTCTCCAACATCCACCAGCTCCGTGATGTCGTCATAGGAGGAGTGGAAGAGGATTCCAGTGGCAACCTGTGAAGCTCTAGTAAACTCCATGCCCAAGAGAGTTAAGGCAGTGCTGGAAAATAATGGTGACCACACAAAATATTGAGGGCAGGGAGGGTACAGCATATGTGGCCCACCACATTTATCTTTATTTACGTCAGTTTCTGGAGTGAATAAAGACAGAAATCCATGACAGTCAGAAGGCTGCAGTAGGCTTTAGACTGACTTGCAGCCAGTGGGAGGTTGTGCCTCAACATAAATTTGTTGCATTCTCCTGTGGCGCACAGGGTATCAAGGTTGGCAAAGAAAACGTCAGTCTTGATAAATGTGAACCCAAAGTACAGAAATACAGTGCACATACGTAGCACTCATGAAACAAGATCAGTAAGAAATTCAATTTGTGGGACAGCAGTGGTGAGGCATACGGCTGAAAAATAGTCACAAATAAAATAGACAGAGAAGCCAAGGAAGTTATTAATTTAGATGAAGGTCAGGGTGAGATAAATAAGAAAGATGAGAAAATAAAAGAGAAAATCCAAGAACTACAGAGATATCAAAGAATAATAAAACGTGAAGACATAAAGAGGACAATGAAGAAGAAAAGGGCGCAGTTCATGACTAGAAACAGGTAGCTCCGAGAGCTCATAAACATGTCTCTTTTATGAATATATTGAAAGCAGCAGATGTGGTGCGTGAAAGATAACCCAGATCTAAATCTGAATCGAATTGTATGTAAGATATATTATATTGGTATAAAATCTGTTTACACAGATACATCTGATGACAATGTTAATGGTAGAGTAACAAAGCAGAATGCATAGCTCTCAATATCATACAGAATGAGCTTGGACTATTGCCATCGCTAAGAGTTCTTTGGCAGAGAGGGAAATGAAAAGTTTCTAATGCAGCAGAATGCATGGATGGGTGTATTTAATGTTTCGGAATCTTTGTTCTTCTTATGGGCTAAATGCCATCTGTCCTTGCCAATCAAGTGGATGTCAGATTAAAAATGGCAGCTCTAATATAGTTAACCTATGTGATAATGCGTTATTGATGCTAAAACAGATGTCACTGGTAATATATTATGTTATCTTACAAGATGTTGATACGTTTTATGTCATTAGATGCAATATATATAATAAATAAGTGACAGACCTGAGTGCCTTCTAGGATTTATTATGCAATTTACAAGTGAAGTCTCTGGCTGTTTCTAGTCATATTCTGTTTCCAACCAGACATGCCAACCTAACACAAATCATATTTTTCCATTTATTCGCTAACAAAAAGGTGATTCATTGGGGGAGATACAGTGCATTCACTTTTTTCACATTTTGTTTTGTTGTGGCCTTGTGATAAAATTAAAAAAAAATGATTACTCTTACCGGTAATCGGATTTTCCAGACCCCACGACAGCACCACAGATATAGGATCCACCCCCAGGGACAGGAAACCTGCAGAATAAAAAGGTGGAGCCTCTCTCCCTTCCTCAGTGGTTTACAGAGCATGAGAGGGACTCCGACCTTAGTTAGTTATAACAGAACAATAATACAACACTTCCGATTTTTTTTTTTTTTATGCACACCTTGGGGACCCACAACCAAAGAATAGGGAGGGAATTAGAAGGGTGCTTTCATGGGGTCTGGAAAATCTGATTAACGGTAAGAGTAATCATCATTTTTCCCTTCCCCCACGACAGCACCACAGAGATTTACAGAGGAAAATCAGGGAGGGACCACCGCTTGCAAAACTTTTCTGCCAAAGGAAAGATCAGAGGAAGATAGTAGATCCAACCTATAGTGGCGAAAGAAAGTAGAAGGAGAAGCCCAAGTGGCTGCTTTGCATATCTGTTCTACAGTAGCAGAAGACCTCTCCGCCCAAGAAGTAGACATAGAACGTGTGGAATGCGCCCTGACCACCAGAGGAGGAGAAAGATTAGATTCCAAATAGGCCAAAGAGATGCCTAATCTGATCCATCTCGCTAAAGAGCTCTTGGAAGCCTTCATACCCCTATTTGCTCCCGAAAAGACAACAAACAGGGCTGAAGTCTTCCTCCAAGCTTCCGTAGATTTTAAATATTGAAGCAGGCAACGTCTGACGTCTGTCTAAAGCATGAAATTGTTCTTCACCCGAATTTTTAGTGTCATTACAAAACGTGGGAAGAACAATTTCCTGAGATCTGTGAAAATGTGTAGCAACCTTTGGTAAAAAGTCCGGATTCGGGCGGATAACCACCCTGTCATCCAGAATCGTCATGAATGGAGGATTCTTAGAGATGGAATGAATCTCCGAAATCCTCCGGGCCGTAGTCAATGCAATTAACAAAATTAATTTAAGTGTAAGGTGCTTAATAGTACTGGAAGAAATGGGCTCGAACGGATGCTTTGTGAGGGCCTGTAATACTATATTCAAATCCCAAGGGGGTACCCTAGATGCTGAAACTGGAGTACTTCTGTCCATAGCTTTAAAAAATCTGATAACCCAGGGATCACTAGCAAAGTTCTTCTCAAAAAGACTGGACAAGGCCGAAACCTGGACCTTAAGTGTGCTTTTCGCTAAACCCATAAATAGATAAACCCTTTTTGCAAAAATTCAAGAATCTGACGAATGGGCACAGAATCTAGTAAGCTCTTGGGATCTAGGTCATAAGAATTAATGAACCTAGCCCAAATTCTAGTATAAATCTTCCTAGTTACCGGTTTTCTACTTTTCAACAGAGTAGCAATGGGATCTTCTGAGAACCCCTTTTTTGTCAATTTTTGCCTCTCAAGATCCATGCCGTTAGTCGAAGACCCCGAACCCGAGGATGAAGGTATGGTCCCTGAGTAAGCAAGTCCGGAATCTCCGGCAACACCCATGGATCTGCAATTGACATGGTCCGAACCAGAGAAAACCAAGCTCTTCGGGGCCAAAAAGGAGCGATCAGTATCACTCTTGCTTTCTCCTGTCTTATCTTCCTCAATACCAACGGAATCAATTGGAAGGGAGGGAAGCCATAAGTTAACTGGAAATTCCATTTTAACAGAAGGGCATCCACCCCAAAGGGGAATTCCCTCGGATCTAGGGAGCAAAACCTCTGAACCTTTCGGTTTTTTCTTGATGCAAAAAGATCTATCTCTGGTATGCCCCATCTTTTCGTGATATCCTGAAAAACTGACTGATTTAGGGACCATTCTCCCTGTCTCAAAGGGAATCTGCTCAGATAATCCGCTCGGACATTTTCCTTTCCCTTTATATGTAGGGCTGACACATGTAACACCCTCCCTTCCAAGTTCTCGTACATCTTGTAAATTTCTGACAGAAGAGGAATAGATCTTGTCCCCCCCTGATGATTTATGTAAGCTACTGTCGTCTGATTGTCTGATAGAATTCGGACATGGAAAGATTCCCACAGACTGAGATGCCTGAAGGGCTAGTCTTACTGCTCTGAGCTCCTTTCTGTTTGATGAGAAGGCTTTTTGCTCCTGCGACCATGCACCCTGAAAATTTCTTCCCAGAACATGCGCCCCCCAACCCCACAGACTTGCATCCGTCGTTAGTATTATTGGGTCTGGATACACCCAAGGAATCCCTTGAGTTAAGTGATGTTCCACCTTCCACCATTCTAACCTCTCCAGCATAGTTTGGGGTATGGTCAGCTTCGCATCCAAGAACCCGTTCACTTTTTTCCAAGCTGTTAAAATGTCCATCTATAGAGGCCTTAGATGTAACTGAGCCCACTCTACCGCCGGCATGCAGGATACAAGCGTCCCCAGAACAGACATAACGTTTCTTATTGTTTATGTCCCTGATTCCAACGAGCATAGTTGATCCTGAACCTTTTGAATTTTTTCTGGTGGAAGAAATACTCCCTGTGGTCGAGTCCAGAATTAGTCCCAAGAACATCTGCCGACAGGAAGGAATGAGTCTGGACTTCTCTCTGTTGATCATCCAACCTAGCCTCTGAACTATCCTGCAAACTTCTTCTACCGCCTCTAGACACAACTGATGCGATTCCGCCACTATTAAGAAATCGTCCAGGTAAGGGAGTATGGTTATATTCTTCATCCTGATAAACGAAGTCATCTCCGCCACAATTTTGGTAAATGTTCTCGGCGCTATTGCTAACCCGAAGGGCATGGCTTGGAACTGAAACTCCTGCAACTGACCCTCTAGAAAAACTGCTATCCTGAGAAATTGTTGAGAATCCCGATGGATTGGTATATGGAAATAAGCGTCCTTCAAGTCCAGGACCGCCATGAAACATCCTGGATATAATAGTGGAATGGTCGATTTTATTGTCTCCATTTTGAATTTCTTCACCCTCAGGAAGCGGTTCAGCCTCTTCAAATTGATTATTGTCCTGTAAGTCCCATCCGGCTTTGGAACTAAAAAGAGGGTTGAAAAGTAACCCCTCGACCGTTCCAGAGTGGGCACCTGAACTAACGCTTTCTTTTGTATCAACTTTTGCACCTCTGCTAAGATAAGAGAAGGTCCTCCCTTTTTTCTTCCTGTATCTGTAAAAATCCATTTCTGAGGGGGAAGGGAAGCAAATTCTAAAACGAGACCCGACCGAATGATGTCTAATACCCAAGGGCTTGCTATTTCTTCCCAGGCGGACAGGAAAAACTGAAGCCTTCCCCCCCACCTCCAGCCTGGCGTCATTGGTGAGAAGGTTTTTTGTCTGAAGATGTAGAGTTTCCAAACAGAAAACCTTTTTTGGTGGGAAATCTGGATTTAGATCTCCGTTTCTTTATCACGGAATTGCCTTTTCCCTCCTCTACCAGAGGAACGAAAAGGACGTCTAGACCCAGAGGAAGAATATGCACGAGGCTGAAAATTCCTAGGGAATCTCTTTTTTTCTGTCCGCCGCTTTTTCAAGGAGATCATCCAAGTCTGGACCAAATAAAAACTCACCCCGACAGGGGATCCCACAAAGCCTTTGTTTTGAGGTTAAAGCGCCCCCACCCCAGTTTTTAAGCCAAAGGGCTCTATGGGCGGAATTAGATAATGCTACTGATTGTGCAGACAACCTAAGAGCATCAACTGAGGCGTCTGACAAAAAAATCAGCTGCCTTTTGAAGAGTAGGCAAGGATGCTAAAATTTGTTCCCTAGGACATCTATCCCTCAGTTGAATTTCTAACTGATCTAGCCAAAGGGAAAGGGATCTAGCAGTAACGGTTGCAGCTATGTTCGGTCTGAAGGAAAAAGCTGATGCTTCCCAGGCTCCTTTAAGAAAGGATTCGGCCTTTTTATCTAATGGATCCCTTAGGATGCCAGCATCCTCAAAGGGAAGAGAGGACCTTCTGGATATTTTAGATATAGCGACATCAATCTTGGGAGCTCTATCCCAAGAAGATGAAACTTCTTCCTCAAACGGATACTTTCTTTTATAATTCTTTGGTATAAAAACTTTACGATCCGGCTTTTTCCATTCTTTCCTAACCAAAGCAGAAATGTTCTCGTGTACTGGAAAACACCTCTTCCTTTTCTCTTGCAGACCTCCAAACATAGAATCACTAACAGATTTATCTATTTTTTCCTCTTCCAGATTCATGGTAGATCTGATAGCTCTAAGCAATTTATCTGTATCCTCTGGGGAAAAACACGATCTTCTGCTAACCTCTTCCTCTGAGGAAGACACATCTGAGGAATCACCCTCTAAAGGGGGATCTGAGGCATCAGAGGAGTCTTCATGCGAGAAATCCTCCTCCCTTGGAAATCTGCCTTGCCTCACAGACTTCAAGGAATTTTTTACTTCAGATTTAATCAATGTTTTGATATTCTTTAAAAAGGATGGCGACTCCTCCTCCAAAGTCCGATCAATACATTGTTTACACATTCTCTTCTCATATGAAGAAGATAAGGATTTTCCACACAAGGCACATGCTTTGTTCTTTCTTTTTGATGTCACCTTTTTAGGTACCGTCTAATAGAAAAAACAAATATTATAGCAGAGATGAAATCTGGGAATTGGTCTGACAACTCACCCCATGTATTGAAGATCAAGTACCGGAACTGGAGCTACAGATTCTCTGTCAGCTGACTCCGATCTCTTATCCTCCTCCATGATGGATCTTAAAAAGGTCCTCTTAAATATCAGATCTGCACAGGACCTCCAGGAACAGCCCGATCGAACCAGGGAAGAACAGCTGAGCTCCGGCGTTACCCTGTTCCCTGCGCGCCTAAAATATCCGATTACCGGAAGTACGTTACCGGAAGTCTGCCATGCGTTCCACCACCCGGAACTAGGCCTTCATTCACCCAGGCGGCCTCAGCTGGCATTACCTTGCGTTCCACCGCCCGGAACCATGTCACTTGGCTACCGGAAGTTAGGCCTTCACTCACCCAGGCGGCCCCACTCACTCCACAGCCCGGACACCGGAAGAAGAGGTCTGCCTTCTACATCTCACCCGGCGCCTCCATGTCGCATTGCTCCACCGGAGATGCCCACGTATCCACCGGAAGGAAAAGAAGAGTCCCCTGGAACTCTTCTCACCTTCGGGCCCTGCCAGCCGACACTGTCGCGCGATGGACCCCGGTGGAGATACACACAGCTCTCTAGGAGATCCCTAGGAATTCCAAGCTGCAGTAAGACCTAAGGAAAAAACAACTGCAGGTCTCCCACTCCAGGGACAGGAAACCACTGAGGAAGGGAGAGAGGCTCCACCTTTTTATTCTGTAGGTTTCCTGTCCCTGGGGGTGGATCCTATCTCTGTGGTGGTGTCGTGGGGGAAGGGAAAAAAAAGTTCAAATTTTTTACCCCATGATTCCACATGTAATACTTCATCATGGGAAAGGGAAAACAGAAAGCTCACTTGGCAGAGTCACTGGGGATCACTGGACCCAACCCTGGGCAGCCGGACAATAACGACCGCTACGAAGGGCGAAATAATACAGAAGGCAAAACACGAATAATAAGTAACAGTTCACACCAACACGTGCTGCGCAACTGCGCTTAGGACTGGAGCCAGAACTTTGGCTACACAGACCTCCAGACGGGCGACGCCCACCGTGAACCCGTGCTCCAGGAGGGGGCTACGGCACGGCTGCAAGCGTGGCCTTCAAACACTCAGCCACAAAATGGGATATCAGCCACAAAATGGGATATTTTTAAAAGCATCCTAATATCTAATTGTGAGAGGTACATACCGTATAGGAATAAAATGATAAGAAACAAGAAAAAACCAATGTGGATAAATAGAACTGTAAAGAAAGCAATAAATGACAAAAAGAAAGCATTTAAATCACTAAAACAGGAGGAGAGCGAGGAAGCATTGAAAAACTATAAGGAAAAAATGGAATATGTAAAAGACAAATAAAAGCAGCCAAACTAGAGACCGAGAGATTAATCGCCAAAGAGAGTAAAACTAACCCTAAAATGTTCTTCAATTATATAAATGCTAAAAAGTATAAACCTGAAGGTGTCGGCCCCTTACAGAGTCAGGGCCGGCCTTAGGGTAGATGGCGCCCTGTGCGAAACTATCTCTCGGCGCCCCCCCCCCCCCGAGTGACAGTACTAACGTCATACAGTATAGAGCTATAAATAGAGTGTAGAGATATATAGAGTGATATAGGTAGGTAGAGTAGGACAGTATATATATATATGTATTTATAGCTCTCTATACTGTCCTATATCACACTATATATCTCTGCACTGTATTTATAGCTTTCTATATTGAAATGTAGCCTAATACAGCGCACATACCTCATACATCCAGTGACGTCTCCTCTCATGTAGATCTTCTCTTTCCTCATCTTCTCCTTTCAGACCAGACGCCATTTTTCAGCCATTTCTCATCTCTGCAGTTAGACAGAAAAAAAATCTTAGTTTACACAGTGTCCTAAAAAATAACTGCGCCCAGCAAATAGTGTTCCGTAATAGTGCGCCCAGTAATATAGTAAACATAACGCCCCCCAGAAATAACTGCGCTGATACTGTGCCAGGGTGCCCCCACAGTAATAGTGACCCCAAAGTCCCAACTAATAATTCTCTGCCAGAGTGCACTTGTTAGTAATAGTGCCCCCAACAGTACTAATGTCCCCACTGTGCCCCAGAAGTAATAATGCTTCCAATGTGCCAGTAAGAAGTGCCCCCCATTGATTCCCCCCCAAAATCATGTGCCAGTAAAAAGTGTCCCACCCCCATAGATGCCCCCAAATTATGTGCCAGTAAGAAATGCCTCAGTGCCCCCATGTGCCAGTAAGAAATGCCCCAGTGCCCCCATGTGCCAGTAAAATGCTCCCATGTGCCAATAAAAATGCCCCCAGTGCCAGTAAAATGCCCCAGTGCCAGTAAAAATGCCCCCAGTGCCCCCATGTGCCAGTAAAAATGCCCACAATACCCCCATGTGCCAGTAAAATGCCACTATGTGCCAGTAAAAATGCCCCCAGTGCCCCTTGTGCCAGTAAAAATGCCCTCAGTGCCAGTAAAATGCCCCCAGTGCCCCCATGTTCCAGTAAAATGCCCCATGTGCCCCATTTGCCAGTAAAAATGCCCCCAGTGCCAGTAAAATGCTCCCATGTGCCAATAAAAATGCCCCCAGTGCCCCCAGTGCCAGTAAAATGCCCCCATGTGCCAGTAAGAAATGCCCCAGTGCCCCCATGTGCCAGTAAAAATGCCCCCAGTGCCAGTAAAAATGCCCCCAGTGCCAGTAAAAATGCCCCCAGTGCCCCCATGTGCCAGTAAAATGCTCCCATGTGCCAATAAAAATGCCCCCAGTGCCCCCTTGTGCCAGTAAAAATACCCCCAGTGCCAGTAAAATGCCCCCATGTGCCAGTAAAAATGCCCACAATACCCCTATGTGCCAGTTAAAATGCCACTATGTGCCAGTAAAAATGCCCCCAGTGCCAGTAAAATGCTCCCATGTGCCAATAAAAATGCCCCCAGTGCTCCCATGTGCCAGTAAAAATGCCCCCAGTGCCCCCTTGTGCCAGTAAAATGCCCCCAGTGCCCCCATGTGCCAGTAAAAATGCCCCCAGTGCCCTTGTGCCAGTAAAAATGCCCCCAGTGCCAGTAAAATGCCCCAGTGCCCCATTTGCCAGTAAAAATGCCCCCAGTGCCAGTAAAATGATCCCATGTGCCAATAAAAATGCCCCCAGTGCCCCCTTGTGCCAGTAAAATGCCCCCAGTGCTCCCATGTGCCAGTAAAAATGCCCCCAGTGCCAGTAAAATGCTCCCATGTGCCAGTAAAAATGCCCCCAGTGCCCCCTTGTGCCAGTAAAAATGCCCCCAGTGCCCCCTTGTGCCAGTAAAAATGCCCCCAGTGCCCCCTTGTGCCAGTAAAAATTCCCCCAGTGCCAGTAAAATGCCCCCAGTGCCCCCATGTGCCAGTAAAATGCCCCCAGTGCCCCCTTGTGCCAGTAAAAATGCCCCCAGTGCCCCCTTGTGCCAGTAAAATGTCCCCAGTGCCCCCATGTGCCAGTAAAAATGCCCCCAGTGCCCCCTTGTGCCAGTAAAAATGCCCCCAGTGCCCCCTTGTGCAAATAAAAATGCCCCCAGTGCCCCCTTGTGCCAGTAAAAATGCCCCCAGTGCCAGTAAAATGCCCCCAGTGCCCCCATGTGCCAGTAAAATGCCCCCATGTGCCAATAAAAATGCCCCCAGTGCCCCCTTGTTCCAGTAAAAATGCCCCCAGTGCCAGTAAAATGCCCCCATGTGCCAGTAACAATGCCCACAATACCCCCATGTGCCAGTAAAATGCCCCCAGTGCCCCCTTGTGCCAGTAAAAATGCCCCCAGTACCCCCATGTGCCAGTAAAAATGCCCCAGTGCCCCCTTGTGCCAGTAAAAATGCCCCCAGTGCCCCCCATGTGCCAATAATAATGCCCCCATAAAAAAAAATAAACACTTACTTACCTCCACCAGCGATGCGATGCAGGCCTCTTCCGGCCTGTGTCCAGCGCTGTACGGCTCGGGCGGCGCGATGACGTCATCGCGTCGCCTGAGCTGGCCTCTGATAGGCTGCAGGCCTAGGGCCTGCAGCCTATCAGAGGAACGGGCAGGGGAGACGCCTCTCCCTCCCCTGCCCCGCATCTCCAAAGGCAGACTATGGAGATGAGCGCTTCCACAATGGAAGCGCTCATCTCCCTCTGCCCCACCGCCGCACTTGCAGGGCATGGCCGGGCCATTAAGGGGGCGCTCTGGCAGGGCGCCCCCTTAACTGGCCGGGAGTGAAGCGCCCTGTGCAACCGCACAGGTCGCACACCCCTAAGGCCGGCCCTGTACAGAGTAACATAGTAACATAGTTTATAAGGCCGAAAAAAGACATCTGTCCATCCAGTTCGGCCTGTTTTCCTTTAAGTTGATCCAGAGGAAGGCAAAAAAACCCTGTGAGGTAGAAGCCAATTTTCCCCACCTTAGGGGAAAAAAATTCCTTCCCGACTCCAATCAGGCAATCAGAATTACTCCCTGGATCAACGACCCCTCTCTAGTAACTATAACCTGTAATATTATTACCCTCCAGAAATACATCCAGGCCTCTCTTGAACTCTTTTAGTGAACTTACCATCACCACCTCCTCAGGCAGAGAGTTCCATAGTCTCACTGCTCTTACCGTAAAGAATCCTCTTCTATGTTTGTGTACAAACCTTCTTTCCTCCAGACGCAGAGGATGTCCCCTCGTCACAGTCCTCGGGATAAATAGATCATGGGAGAGATCTCTGTACTGACCCCTGATATATTTATACATAGTTATTAGATCTCCCCTCAGTCGTCTTTTTTCTAAAGTGAATAACCCTAATTTTGATAATCTTTCTGGGTACTGTAGTCCACTCATTCCAGTTATTACTTTAGTTGCCCTCCTCTGAACCCTCTCCAGCTCTGCTATGTCTGCCTTGTTCACAGGAGCCCAGAACTGTACACAGTACTCCAAGTGTGGTCTGACTAGTGATTTGTAAAGTGGCAGGACTATGTTCTCATCACGGGCATCTATGCCTCTTTTGATGCAACCCATTATCTTATTGGCCTTGGCAGCAGCTGTCTGACACTGGTTTCTGCAGCTTAGTTTGCTGTTCACTAAAATTCCTAGGTCCTTTTCCATGTCAGAGTTACCCTGGTGACTTGCATTATTCCTTCCCATATGCATAACCTTACATTTGTCAGTGTTAAACCTCATCTGCCACTTCTCTGCCCAAGCCTCCAGTCTATCCAGATCCATCTGTAGCAGTGTACTGTCCTCTTCTGTGTTAATTACTTTACACAGTTTAGTGTCATCTGCAAAAATTGATATTTTACTGTGCAAGCCTTCTACAAGATCATTAATAAATATATTGAAGAGGATAGGGCCCAATACTGACCCCTGTGGTACCCCACTAGTGACAGTGACCCAATCTGAGTATGTACCATTAATAACCACCCTCTGTTTTCTATCACTGAGCCAGTTACTTACCCACATACAGAAATTTTCTCCCAGGCCAAGCATTCTCATTTTATATACTAACCTTTTATGTGGTACAGTGTCAAATGCTTTGGAGAAGTCCAGATATATGACATCCATTGATTTGCTGCTGTCCAGTCTAGAACTTACCTCCTCATAGAAACTGATTAAATTGGTTTGACATGACCGATCCCTCATGAAGCCATGCTGATATGGAGTAATTTGCTTATTTTCATTGAGGTACTCCAAGATAGCATCTCTTAGAAAACCCTCAAACAGTTTACCCACGACAGATGTTAAACTTACCGGCCTATAGTTTCCGGGCTCTGTTTTTGGACCTTTTTTGAATATTGGCACCACATTTGCAATGTGCCAATCCTGTGGAACACTCCCTGTCAGTATAGAGTCCTTAAATATCAGAAATAAGGGTCTAGCAATGACATTACTTAATTCTCTTAGGATACGTGGGTGTATGCCATCCAGTCCTGGCGATTTGTCTTTTAATCTTTTTAAGACGCAGCTCTACTTCTTCCTGGGTCAGACAGGGCACTTTTAATGGGGAATTTACTTTTATATTCTGCATTTCATCTGACAGTTTATTTTCCTCAGTGAATACAGTGGAGAAAAAGATATTTAGTAGCTTTGCTTTCTCCTCATCGCTCTCTGCAACTCCCCCCTCATTACTCTGTAAGGGGCCGACACCTTCAGGTTTATACTTTTTACCATTTATATAATTAAAGAACATTTTAGGGTTAGTTTTACTCTCTTTGGCGATTAATCTCTCGGTCTCTAGTTTGGCTGTTTTTATTTGTCTTTTACATATTCTATTTTTTGCCTTGTAGTTTTTCAATACTTCCTCGCTCCCCTCCTGTTTTAGTGATTTAAATGCTTTCTGTTTGTCATTTATTGCTTTCTTTACAGCTCTATTTATCCACATTGTTTTTTTTTCTTGTTCCTTAACCTTTTATTCCCATAAGGTATGTACCTCTCACAATTAGATATTAGGATGTTTTTAAAAATATCCCATTTTGTGGCTGTATTTTTATTTTTGAGGACTTTGTCCCAGTTAGTTAGGCCTATGGCCTCTCTTAGTTGGCTAAATTTTGCTTTTTTGAAGTTTGGTATTTTTGTTCCTCCCTGAAATAACGCTCTTTTGCATGACAGTTGGAAGGTTATTATATTATGGTAACTATTTCCCAGGTGTCCGCCGACCTGCACATCTGTTGTTCTGTCAGGTCTATTGGTTAATACTAAGTCCAGTATGGCCGTCCCTCTAGTCGGGTCCTGAACCAGTTGGGAAAGGTAATTGTCTTTGGTTATTTCCAAGAACCTGTTTCCTTTATGAGATGTACAGGTTTCAGTTTTCCAGTCTATATCTGGGTAGTTGAAATCCCCCATAATAACGACCTCATTATGATTTGCCACCTCGTCTATTTCGTTTAGAAGTAAATTTTCTATGGGCTCTGGTATATTAGAGGTTTATAATAAAGTCCTATTAGTATTTTATTATTGTTTTTGGCTCCGTTTATTTCTACCCACAGTGACTCCACATGTTCATGTCCCTCACTTATATCTTCCCGGGGTGTGGGCTTTAGACAGGACTTTACATAAAGGCAAACCCCTCCCCCTCTCCGGTTTTGGCGATCCTTTCTAAACAGACTGTAACCCTGTACGTTAACTGCCCAGTCATAGGTATCATCCAGCCATGTCTCAGTTATTCCCACTATGTCATAGTCCTCCTCACACATCACTAATTCCAGTTCACCAATTTTATTAGTCAGGCTTCTGGCATTTGTGTACATACACTTAAGAGGTCTATGTATATTTTTTACCCCCCTTTTAAATTACTATTACCTGTGAAGTGAATATCTGTGGTTTTTGGGTTACTTTGGTTGATGTTTTGCCCAATATTCTCCCTACATTCCTCACTAATCCCAACCCCCACTAACCCCCCACTCTCCCCTCCTATGACCCACTCTCTATCTACACTATCTACCCCCTTATTAGTATTACCCCCACCCTCCCCCAGATCCTAGTTTAAAAGCTCCTCCAGCCGTCTAACCATTTTTTCCCCCAGGGCAGTTGCACCCTCCCCATTAAGGTGCAGCCCGTCCCTACTGTAGAGTCTGTAGCCGACAGAGAAGTCGGCCCAGTTCTCCATGAACCCAAACCCTTCCTTCCTGCACCAGCCTCTGAGCCACTTATTTAACTCCCTAATCTCCCGTTGTCTCTCTAGTGACGCTCGTGGCACTGGTAGTATTTCTGAAAACACTACCTTGGAGGTCCTGGACTTGAGCTTCTCTCCTAGTTCCCTATAATCATTTTTAAGGACCTTCCATCTCCCCCTGACTTTGTCATTGGTGCCAATGTGTACCATGACCGCCGGGTCTTCCCCAGCCCCACCCAGCAATCTGTCAATCCGATCCACGATATGCCGAACCCGAGCGCCCGGGAGACAACACACTGTTTGGCATTCACTGTCTCGGCGACAGATGACCCTGTCTGTCCGCCTAATAATAGAGTCCCCTACCACCAGCATCTGTCTGGCCTTTGCTGCTCTCCTTTTCCCATCCTTCCTGCAGCGGTCATCCTCCTGGTTTCTAGGAGAAACGGCCTGCTGCAGTGTTGCTGGTCCTGGGCTTTCATCCCTAATATCAGCCAAACAGGCATATTTACTAGGGCGTTCCAGCTCAGGACTAGCCTCCCTGGCACTTTTCCCTCTACCCCTCCTTACTACATTAACCCAACTGCTGACCTGATAGTCCTGCTCTTTCCCATCTCCATCCTCCTCCTCTTCACTGACCCCAGCCAGTGCTTGCACTGTGAGGTCTAAGCCTCTCTCCAGGTGTTCAATGCCCCTAAGTATGCCAAGCTGCTTATTTAGATCCAAGATCTGGGCTTCTAAATATGCAACGTGATTGCATCTAGTGCAAATGTATTCACCCATGAATGGTTCTTCAAGGCATGCATACATTGCACAGGATACACACTTGGTAGCATTGTCCATGGAGCACCTGCTAGATGGGGATATACAGTACAGTAAAACAATAAACATGCGATTGGGGTTTGCTGTAGCTGGAGGACTACAAATCAAGTTAACACACAAGGAAAATCTCTCCAACCTTACTTTTTTCTCCTTGTCTTAAACTCTGGTTTTTTAACTCCACTTATACACAGCCCACTTACAAAGCAAGCCCAAGGTCAGAGCAAGCTCTATAAGAGTTTAGCTATGTAATTTATAGCACCTGGGATTGCTAACCACTCCCCTTCACCAGGTACACAGCAGAGAAAAAAAAATGGGTTTAAATGTTATTACCAAATGCAACCAAATGCAAGCACTAAACAAACAAAGACCTTTGCAATAAACTAGACAGTTATTTGCAGTCACTCCCACAAATTCACACTCCGTACCAGCACTCCGGTTTTGTAATGAGGGGGGAGTTGCAGAGAGCGATGAGGAAAAAGCGAAGCTACTAAATAACTTTTTCTCCACTGTATTCACTGAGGAAAATAAACTGTCAGATGAAATGCAGAGTATAAAAGTAAATTCCCCTTTAAAAGTGTCCTCTCTGACCCAGGAAGAGGTACAGCAACGTCTTAAAAATATTAAAATAGACAAATCACCAGGACCGGATGGCATACACCCCCGTATCCTAAGAGAATTAAGTAATGTCATCGACAGACCCTTATTTCTGATATTTAAGGACTCTATACTGACGGGGAGTGTTCCACAGGATTGGCGCATAGCAAATGTGGTGCCAATATTCAAAAAGGGTCCAAAAACAGAGCCCGGAAACTATAGGCCGGTAAGTTTAAATTCTGATGTGGGTAAACTGTTTGAAGGTTTTCTGAGAGATGCTATCTTGGAGTACCTCAATGAAAATAAGCAAATAACTCCGTATCAGCATGGCTTCATGAGGGATCGGTCATGTCAAACCAATTTAATCAGTTTCTATGAGGAGGTAAGTTCTAGACTTGACCGCGGCGACTCAATGGATGTCGTATATTTGGACTTCTCCAAAGCGTTTGACACGGTACCACATAAAAGGTTAGTATACAAAATGAGAATGCTTGGCCTGGGAGAAAATGTCTGTATGTGGGTTAGTAACTGACTCAGTGATAGAAAACAGAGGGTGGTTATTAATGGTAGATACTCAGATTGGGTCACTCTCACTAGTGGAGTACCACAGGGGTCTGTATTGGGTCCTTTTCTCTTCAATATATTTATTAATGATATTGTAGAAGGTTTGCATAGTAAAATATCAATTTTTGCAGATGACACTAAACTTTGTAAAGTAATGAACACAGAAGAGGACAGTACACTGCTACAGATGGTTTCTGGATAGACTGGAGGCTTGGGCAGAGAAGTGGCAGATGAGGTTTAACACTGACAAATGTAAGGTTATGCATATGGGAAGGAATAATGCAAGTCACCAGTACATACTAAATGGTAAAGCATTGGGTAACTCTGACATGGAAAAGGACCTAGGAATTTTAGTGAACAGCAAACTAAGCTGTAGAAGCCAGTGCCAGACAGCTGCTGCCAAGGCCAATAAGATAATGGGTTGCATCAAAAGGGGCATAGATGCCCGTGATGAGAACATTGTGCTGCCACTTTACAAATCACTAGTCAGACCACACATGGAGTACTGTGTACAGTTCTGGGCTCCTGTGAACAAGGCAGACATAGCAGAGCTGGAGAGGGTTCAGAGGAGGGCAGCTAAAGTCATAACTGGAATGGGTGGACTACAGTACCCAGAAAAATTATCAAAATTAGGGTTATTTACTTTAGAAAAAAGACGACTGAGGGGAGATCTAATAACTATGTATAAATATATCAGGGGTCAGTACAGAGATCTCTCCCATCATCTATTTATCCCGAGGACTGTGACTGTGACGAGGGGACATCCTCTGCGTCTGGAGGAAAGAAGGTTTGTACATAAACATAGAAGAGGATTCTTTACGGTAAGAGCAGTGAGACTGTGGAACTCTGCCTGAGGAGGTGGTGATGGTAAGTTTACTAAAAGAGTTCAAGAAGGGCCTGGATGTATTTCTGGAGGGTAATAATATTACAGGTTATAGTTACTAGAGAGGGGTCGTTGATCCAGGGAGTTATTCTGATTGCCTGATTGGAGTCGGGAAGGAATTTTTTCCCCTTAAGTGAGGAAAATTGGCTTCTACCTCACAGGGTTTTTTTTGCCTTCCTCTGGATCAACTTGTAGGAAAACAGGCTGAACTGGATGGACAGATGTCTTTTTTCGGCCTTACAAACTATGTTACTAGAGTGAAACACACCACACGAAAAGACAGACAGTGAAGCAGGTACGTGAAACCACGCACCAGTGCATGAAAGCACTCAAACACTCAATACACCATTCAGTGTTAGATAGCAAATGGACCGGACCGTATAGCAGTCGCACATGAACAAGAAGGCACCAGCCCTGCCCAGCAGAAGCTCAGGGTTTAAATAGCAGCGAGCTAATTGGCAGAGGCGTGGTTACTGACATACTTCCTGTGAACGCCTGGCGGAAGTGACATCACCAGAGGTCTCAAGGAGCTGGCGCATGACCACTTCCTGTGCCAGACCTTGTTCACTGCAGTAAGACTGTGGGCGCAAGGATACTGCACTGAGATTTGCCCATGCCCCTTCACCAATACTCGCAGCCCGGGAGGGCAAGCGACCGCGTGCACGACGTCGCTGCACGTGCCTTACACCAGCCACAAGAGGCTCTGGATGCACATCTGGGTTTGGGGATGTTCTGCCATTCAAGTGTGTGGATCCTCACCAGCCCTGTCAGGTTGGGGGACCGTCAGTGGATAGCCACTTGCAGGTCTCTACAGAGATGTTGAATTGAGTTCAAGTCAGGGCTCTGGCTGGGCCACTCAAGGACATTCACAGAGTTGTCCCTAAACCACTCCTGTGTTGTCCTGGCTGTGTGCTTAGGGTTAATGTCCTTTTGAGAGTCAAAAATTTGGCCCAGTCTGAGATTCAATCATTCTGGATCAGGTTTTCATTAAGAATACGAATGTACTTTGCTCCATTAAGCTTTCCCTCAACTCTAATCAGCCTATGTCCCAGCCACTGAAAAACACCCCCAAAGCATCTCCACCATCCCTCACTGTAGGGATGGTATAAAGCAGGTGATAAGCAGTGCCTGGTTTCCTCCAGACATGACATTTATAACTTAAGCCAAAAAGTTCAATTTTGGGTTCATCAGACCATTGAATCTTGTTTCTCACAGTCTGAGAGTTGTTTAGGTGCTTTTCTACAAATCTTCATGTGTCTACTTAGGAGAGGCTTCTTTTTGGTCTCTCTGCCATAAAGTTCAAATTGTTGGATGCTGCAGTGATGGTTGGCCTTCACACAGGATCGTTGCAGTACAGCCAGAGTGATCATTGGGTTCTTGACTACCTCTCTTAACGAGCACCCCTCTCCCCCCAATAACATAGTTTGGGGTGACCAGCTCTAGGAAGAGTCCTGGTTGTTCCAAACATCTTACATTTTAGAATTATAGAGGACACTGTGCTCTTGGGAACTTTAAATGCAGCAGAAATAATTTTGTACCCTTCTCCAGATCTTGTACAGGTAGCCTCCTCATTGCTTGGTTCTTGCTCTGATATGCATTGTCAGCTGTGATACCTTATATAGACAGGAATGTATCTTTCCAAATCATCTCTACTCAACTGAATTTACCACAGGTAGACTTCAAAGATAATCAAGAGAAATGGGTAACCCCTCCCCCCCGCTAAATCTCAAGTGCCATAATAAAGGGTCTGAGTACTTATGTCCAGGAGAAAGATTATTTTTTCCTTTATATAAATAAATCCTTCTAAAATTCTGTTTTCACTTTCTCATGAAGGGGGATTGAGTGCAGATTTATGGGGGAAAACTAGATTTTTTTTTTAATTTTAGCATAAGGCTGCAACATAACAAAATGTGGAAAAATTTAAGGGTCTGAAGACTTCCCAATTGCACTATATTACTGTACTTGCACTTACATTCCATTGTAGAAGTCACCCAAATTATTGATGCACACTCCCTCCATGTAATTTATGAAGTGGTTGTACCTAAAATAGACACCCTGAAATTGTTACTATGTAGTGAGGTAACATGCAAGTCAGGTGTCCGCATGTAGAGGAATCTGCTAAATGATGTATTCTAAGAGAGTTAGGGAAGGGTGCAACCCCTAATAATTATTTATAAGAAGCCATTTTGATTATAATCAGAGGGAACATTGGGAGGATCCCAGTATAATGTACGGTGAAATTTAGGACACATGCCTGAACTGGTAAGTGTAAGGCTATCACATACTGTACGTCACATAATGGTAGGACAATGTGGCTATCAGTGTGCGGGTGGTCCTGTGTCTAAGCCCTGTAGCCGAGTCCCGAACCACTTTTATGTTTATCTTCATTAGTATCTTGTCACACATAAGAATGTCCCCGAAGAATAAAGGCCAATTTGGCAGACTTTGTCACAAAAGTTTACCACCTAAATAAGCGCCTCATAATGAAAAATATTTTACAATATAAAAATTATTGTAAAATGATTGGTCCATACTCCATCTAGAAAGAACATTTCGCTAGCAGGTTGTACATGTTAATACAGTTTCTATATTTTACTTATAATATTACATTAGTTTATTAGGTTTTTCTACATTGAATTTACAGAAGCTATACAAATTTTACATATTGCTTTATTTACAATGTAACATTATTTGTGTGACATTTTGCCATGTTGTGTTACGTTGTATTAAAGGGGTTGTCTCAGTTCAGCAAACGGCATTTATCATGTAGAAAAAAATAATACAAGGCACTTACTAATGTATTGTGATTGTCCATATTGCTTCCTTTGATGGCTGGATTCATTTTTCAATCACATTATGCACTGCGCGTTTCCATGGTTACGACCACCCTGCAAGCCAGCAGTTGTGGCCGTGCTTGCACACAATAGGAAAAAGCACTAGCCTATGTGCGCAACCACTGGAGAAGCTGGTGCTTTATCTTATATTATGCAAGCATGCCCACCGCTGATGGATTTCAGGGTGGTTGTAACCATGGAAACAAGCAGTGTATAATATGATGGAAAAATTAGTCTAGACAGCAAAGGCAGCAATATAGACAATCACAGTACATTAGTAATTGCCTTGTATTAACTTTCTCTACATGATAAATGCCATTTGCTGAAGTGAGACAACCCCTTTAAATGAGAGGATAGATTGTTGTATAACTAAAAACGCCAGTCTTAAAAAATTACCCACAATGTTTACAAAATTGGAAAACATCAGAAAATTACCTAATGTTTAAATCAAGTTTTTATAATTTGTTAAAATTTGTTGGTGATTTTAAAAAATATGTCAATCCTCACTTTTCACACTGGCCACTAAGCCTAATAACAGGCTAACGAAACCTGTTCAGTAGAAATCATTTTTTCAGTAGCCATAGTTTCAGTTATTATCATCACAGAAAGGATTATAATGGCAGATAACACCTACCGTATATAGATAAAACAGGATCCAACATTTACAATAGATGATGGTCACAGCTTATCTACTCCCTCCCTGTACAGTGAAATCTGCCCTGGTTACTCAGCATCTCTATTAGGGTTCGTGCATACAACCGCGCCGTGTTTTGCGGTCTGCAAATTGCGGAACGGAACGGGTGGCCCATAATAGAAATGCCTATTCTTGTCTGCAAAATTGACAAGAATGGGACATGCTCTATTTTTTTGAGACCCCCATGGAAAGGAGCAACGGATGCAGACAGAAAATGGAGTGCGGTCTGCATCTTTTGAGACCCCATTAAAGTGAATGTGAACCAAACAACGTTTGTGTGCATTAGCCCTAAACTCATGTCTATTGTGCCTATGGTCCATGTGGCTGCTGTAAATCAAATCTCTAAATGCTGTTAAAAGCAGCTCAGGCAAGATGCCTCCATAATGTAACATAGTAACATAGTTTAGTAACATAGTACATATATAAGGCCAAAAAAAGACATCTGTCCATGCAGTTTGGCCTATTATCCTGCAAGTTGATCCAGAGGAAGGCAAAAAACCCCTGTGAGGCAGAAGCCAATTTTCCCCACTTTAAGGGAAAAAAATTCCTTCCTGACTTCAATCAGACAATCAGAATAACTCCCTGGATCAACGACCCCTCTCTAGTAACAATAGCCTGTAATATTATTACTAGAGATGAGTGAGTCGATTCGTTGATTCGTATCAAATCTTGGGAATTTATAGCTGCGAAGCCAATCCGAATATTAGGTGATTCGCTTCGGCTTTGTACGCATTCGCTACGTAGTTTGTCCTACAAATTAGACGCTATTGCTACTTATAAATTACTGTATATGCTGTTGCGTACAAATTCAATTCATTAGCAAACTTTTACTGTTAGTTTGTTTATCGTGTGCAAAAGCCCGGGAAGAAAGCGGTCACCTGACCTAGTGGGCAGGGCTTGCTCTGATTGGCTCAGGCTCGGTAAGCCAGTGACTCATCACTTCTACTGCGACTGCTGAGACGAGCAGAAGCACTGTGCGTGAAGTTTTGAGACCTGTTTTGTGAAAATTTGATATAATAGCTCTGGGAATCCATATTACACATATCAGGGATACTGCAGGGCAATTGCAGGGCCAGTTCAGGGCTAGTATTTAATAAAGCAGGGAGAGAGAGACAGGGAGAGATAGGGAGAGACAGGGAGATTGTAACGCCTCCCGGGAGTCCCAGGCGGCGCACCCGTACTTACCGCTGCGGCCGGCGTTCTCGCTCTTTGCTGCCGTGATGTTTGTTGCTTGGTCAGTGTGAAGTCTTGTTCTCTTGCCCTGGGCTCCAGGTGCTGCATTTTATTAGGTCAGCTCCTTAATTGGTTCCTCCCCTTTCCTCCTGTCTGTAACTATATAAGTCCTCCTTGGACACTTACTCCTTGCCTGAGCGTTATAAGTCATCCTGACTTGCGAAGGTTCCCGTATTGCCTTAGTGCTGCTGTAGTGTGAACACTGCTCTAGTCCTGCTATAGAGTGAACACTGTCTTGGCCTGCTGAAGTGTGAACACCGCTCTAGTCCTGCTGTTGTTTGAACACTACTATCCAGTACCTGGCTTCCATTTCTGGCTCCTGTTCGTGGTACCTGTTTCTGATTCCCGCCCCTGGCTGATCCTCTCCGGTCTGCTTCCAGTGCATTGCTGACTCCAGTCATCCTTCCACATCTCCTCCCTTGGTGTGTGTCTGTCCTGCGTATCTGTCTCTCTGGTGTTTTGCACCTTAGTACTCTGTCCGTCTGGCCAGCTGTCACGAGTATTGTCTCACCCCAAGAGGTAGCGACCTGGTGTACCTCCTCGGGAAAGCCTATCCCACCATCAAGGGGTACTGTGAAAGAACGGGAGGTACACTTAGACAACGCCCCTTAGGGGAAGACATTCTCGTGACACAGTGGATCCACATCCACTGATCTTGACAGGTACGCTCAGGCCATGGATCCCGCTGGTCACCCCAAGCCTGCTGTATCGGATCTATTAAGTGGAGATGAGACGTCAAAGTCAGCGCCAGGATGTTTTAATGCAATTCATGCAAAATATTTCTGCCCCCCGCCTAGACGCCATTTCTCCTCCAGTAATAGCTGCACCACAAGTCTCAGCAACTCCTGCCAGCTTCGAGCGCCGTGTGACCCCGCGGATCAGTGTGCTTCCGGAATTCATCTGCGATGCCGCCCTCGTCTATGGCGGGGGTTCCAAGTACTGCAGAGGCTTCCTTAACCAGTGCCTCATACACTTTGAGCTGCATGGACACAAGTTTCCATCTGAACGGGGCAAAGATAGCTTTTATTGTGTCCCTGCTATCTTGGTGAGGCCTGGCATGGGCAAATCTATCTGGGAGCGTGGCGGCACCCAGAGACTACAAGTCTGCAGGCGTTCCTGGCTACCTTCCGGATGGTTTTTGAGGAGCCAGGCCGCACTTCATCTGCTGCCTCTGCTTTGCTGCGTCTACGCCAGGGTTCCATGACTGTGGGCCAGTATGCAATTCAGTTCCGGACGCTGGCCGCTGAACTAGCATGGAATGATGAGGCTCAGCTAGCAGTTTTCTGGGAAGTTCTTTCAGGGCGGATTAAAGATGAGCTAGCTGGTTGTGACCGTCCATCTACCTTGAATGATCTGGTCACTTTAGCTACCAGAATTGATCTGCGTTTCAGGGAGCATTCCAGGGAGGACTTGCGTAGCAAAAGAGCACCTCGCCTTGCGCCTTCCTTCCAGATGCCGATCCAGCCTCCAGTTTCTGCTTCCTCGGAGGAGCCTATGCAAGTGGAACGTCTCCGATTGTCGGATCAGGAGCGACAACGCCGCAGAGCTGAGAACTTGTGCCTCTATTGTGCTGGAAAGGCCCATTTTACCCGGAATTGTCCAATGAGACCAGGAAACTCCAAAGCCTAGGACATGTTGGAGAGGTGGTTCTAGACGCGGAGAAGTCCTCTCCTAAGCTTTCAATTCCTGTGATCCTCTCTCATGAGAGAACCAGCGTCACTGTGTCTGCCTTCCTGGATTCGGGCTCCGCTGGTAACTTTATCCTGCAAGATCTTGTCAGTCAGTACCGGCTTCCAACCTCCCGGCTGTCGAGACCTCTATCTGTTGCGTCGGTAAACGGAATGCCACTTCCTGAGCCAGTGCAGTTGTTACGATGCCCCTTAGACTGCAAGTTGGGGTTTTGCACTCTGAGGAGATCGTCTTCTACGTCCTGCCAGCTTCCGTGAATCCAGTCATTCTTGGTCTTCCCTGGCTTCGCCAGCATTCTCCAACCCTGGACTGGCACTCTGGTGAAATCCTCCGGTGGGGACCCTCTTGCCTCTCACCTGCCTGTCTGAAGTCCGGCCCACTCCTCCGCCTCCACCGACGGGGGATCTATCAGGACTGCCATCACAGTATGCCAGTTTTGCTGATGTATTTAGTAAAAAGGAGGCTGAAACACTGCCATCCCACCGATCCTATGATTGTCCAATTGACCTTCTACCAGGAACTACTCCCCCTCGCGGTCGAGTTTATCCACTCTCGCTTCCTGAGACCCAGGCGATGTCAGTCTACATCAAGGAGAATCTTGAGAGGGGATTTATCCGCAAGTCCACTTCGCCAGCTGGTGCAGGATTCTTCTTCGTCCAGAAGAAGGATGGATCTTTAAGACCTTGCATAGACTATCGGGGCCTTAATCAGATCACCGTCAAGAATAAGTATCCATTGCCATTGATCCCGGAACTCTTTGACAGAATTCGTGGAGCGAAGATCTTCTCCAAACTAGACCTGCGAGGAGCATATAATCTTGTCCCCATCCGAAAAGGAGATGAATGGAAGACCGCTTTTAACACATGGGGCGGTCATTACGAATATCTCGTCATGCCTTTTGGACTATGTAATGCCCCAGTGGTCTTTCAGGAGTTTGTCAATGATGTTTTCCGGGACCTGCTTAATGTCTGTGCTGTGGTCTACTTGGACGATATTCTCATCTTTTCTCCTGATCTGACCTCACATTGGAAACATGTCCGTCTTGTCCTGCGACGGCTCAGAGAGAACGGCTATATGCGAAACTGGAGAAGTGCATTTTTGAGAGAAACTCTCTGCCGTTCCTTGGATTCGTTGTCTCTGATACCGGTCTGAAAATGGATCCAGACAAACTTAAAGCAGTGTTGAACTGGCCAAGCCCCCAGGGTCTCCGAGCAATTCAGAGATTCTTGGGATTCGCCAACTTCTACCACCAGTGCATTCATAGTTTCTCTTCTCTCACCGTCCCGATCTCTGCCCTGACCAAAAAGGGAGTGAACGCAAAAGTATGGACCCCGGAGGCAGAGGCGGCTTTCACCGAGTTAAAACAGGCTTTTACCTCTGCTCCTGTTCTTCATCATCCGGATGTCGCCAAGCAATTTTTCCTAGAGGTGGATGCCTCTTCCATTGAAGCTGGAGCGGTCCTATTGCAGAAGAACTCCAGAGGCAAGATGATTACCTGCGGTTTCTTCTCTAAACTCTTTTCTTCTGCTGAGAGGAACTATTCTATCGGGGACAGGGAACTCTTGGCCATTAAGTTGGCCTTGGAAGAATGGCGACATTCGCTGGAAGGTACACAACATCCTGTGGTGATTTACACGGACCACCAGAACCTGGTCTACCTCCAAACTGCACAACGCCTAAATCCTCGTCAAGCTAGATGGGCACTGTTCTTTTCTCGTTTCAACTTTGAGCTACACTTTCGCCCTGCTGAGAAGAATACCAAAGCAGATACTCTTTCCCTGTCATTTGATTCTTCTGATCAGCAAGAGGAACCCCAGTATATCATTGATCCTGCTTGTCTGATTTCCGTGGCTCCGTCCAGATTAAAGACATTCCTCCTGGGAAGATATTTGTACCAGTCTCCAAAAGGAGGCGTATTTTAGCTTGGGGTCATGACTCCAAACTTGCTGGTCACCCAGGGGTTCGTAAAACCATCCAGCTTCTCTCATGGCATTACTGGTGGCCTAACCTCTCTCAAGGGGTGGAGGAATACGTCTCCGCCTGTACCATCTGTGCTCAAAACAAATCCCCCAGGTCCAAACCATCTGGTCTGCTGTTACCCCTTTCCATTCCAGATGCCCCTTGGCAACACATTGGTATGGACTTTGTTACCGATTTACCACTGTCTTCTGGTTGCACCGTCATTTGGGTAGTTGTGGATCGCTTTTCTAAGATGGCCCATTTCATTCCTCTGTCTGGACTGCCCTCTGCCACCAAACTTGCCAGTCTCTTCGTGGAGCACATCTTCCGCCTACATGGCCTACCTTTACACATTGTCTCCAACCGTGGAGTTCATTTCACTTCCAGGTTCTGGAGAGCTCTCTGCCATCTTCTAGAAGTGGAGTTGGATTTCTCGTCCGGATGCCATCCCCAGACAAATGGACAAGTGGAACGAGTTAACCAGATACTGGAGAACTACCTTCGTCATTTTGTCTCTGCCCGACAAGACAATTGGGCCCAGCTGCTACCTTGGGCAGAGTTTTCTTACAATAACCACACCAGTGAATCCTCAGGCTCTTCCCCATTCTTCATTGTCTATGGGTGCCATCCACAAATTCCTCTTACTGTTACCGCTCCTTCTGAGGTACCAGCTGCAGATTCCTCTTTCAGGGACTTTTTAAAAATATGGTGCCAAGCCAAGGACTGCATCTCCAAGGCGGTGACTCGTATGAAGAAATATGCGGATCGGAGGCGCAGAAGCCTCCACAATTTTCCATAGGTGAAAAGGTCTGGTTATCTCAAAAATATCCGGTTAAGGGTTCCAAGCTACAAGTTGGCACCTCGGTTCCTGGGACCATTCGAGGTGCTGAAAAGGATCAATGATGTCACCTATAAACTCCGCCTGCCTCCTAGTCTGCGTGTATCCAGTTCTTTCCATGTGTCCCTGCTCAAGCCTTTGGTCCTGAACAGCTATTCCCGCAGTGTTTCTACCCCAGATCCTGTCACTGTAGATCCTGAGCCGGATATGAGGTGAGGACATTTGGACATGAGAGGCGTGGAGGAAGACATACTATCTTGTGGATTGGAAAGCTTTGATCCTGAAGAGAGGTCCTGGGAACCTGAGGACAACATCAATGCCCCTACTCTACTCAAAAAGTTTCTTGCCGGCCTCAGGAGGAGGGGAGTAGAGGGGGGTACTGTAACGCCTCCCGGGGGGTCCCAGGCGGCGCACGCGTACTTTACCGCTGCGGCCGGCGTTCTCGCTCTTTGCTGCCGTGATGTTTGTTGCGTGGTCAGTGTGAAGTCTTGTTCTCTTGCCCTGGGCTCCAGGTGCTGCATTTTATTAGGTCAGCTCCTTAATTGGTTCCTCCCCTTTCCTCCTGTCTGTAACTATATAAGTCCTCCTTGGAACACTTACTCCTTGCCTGAGCGTTATAAGTCATCCTGACTTGCGAAGGTTCCCGTATTGCCTTAGTCCTGCTGTAGTGTGAACACCGCTCTAGTCCTGCTATAGAGTGAACACTGTCTTGGCCTGCTGAAGTGTGAACACCGCTCTAGTCCAGCTGAAGTGTGAACACCGCTCTAGTCCTGCTGTTGTTTGAACACTACTATCCAGTACCTGGTTTCTGTTCCTGGCTTCCTGTTCGTGGTTCCTGTTTCTGATTCCCGCCCCTGGCTGATCCTCTCCGGTCTGCTTTCCAGTGCATTGCTGACTCCAGTCATCCTTCCACATCTCCTCCCTTGGTGTGTCTGTCCTGCGTATCTGTCTCTCTGGTGTTTTGCACCTTAGTACTCTGTCCGTCTGGCCAGCTGTCACGAGTATTGTCTCACCCCAAGAGGTAGCGACCTGGTGTACCTCCTTGGGAAAGCCTATCCCCACCATCAGGGGTACTGTGAAGAACGGAGGTACACTTAGACAACGCCCTAGGGGAAGACATTCTCGTGACACCAGTGGATCACACTCCACTGATCTTGACAGAGATACAGGGACAAAGACCAGCTGCAGGGCCACAGAGTGAATTGAAAAATGTCTGGAATAGATAAGCAAAAGGGGTTCCAGTTCCAGCCAGACTTGAGCTTTGAAAAAAAGGAAGAAGGTGCACAGGCAGCAGTGCGCAAAAGACCTGTAGCCGGAGCATCTACTAGTAGTATCGCAATACTTGGCCGTTGTTCCACCAGGCTAACCAACCAAGTGCAAAATTGTAGTGGAGGAGAAAGTAGATGAGGTAGTGGCAGTGGATGGCATGCTCATCTCAGTCTCAGCCGGATGATCTGCTGTCATCTGCTGAAGGCGGATCGGATGGTGAGGAGGATTTGAGCTCAGAGGAGGAGGGTGGTATTAGTCAGTGGGCAGCAACAGAGGGCAGAGGCGAGTTAGGCCCAGGGCTAGTGCTTCCCTGGGAACTAGGTGAGACCCCAAATATAGTGGGGCCGGGCACCCGTAGTAGCGTGCAAGGGCTATAAAGCTTGGCCAGCTGGTGGAGGCGCAACATCGGGAGTGTGGAATATTTTACCACTCTGCTGGGGGATAGCAGTATGGCCACGTGTAATTGTGTAACAGAGAATTGAAGCCGTGGGGAAAGCCACAAATGTTGGGACCACTGCTCTGTGGAACGATTTGAAGCGGCGGTCATGCCGGCAATTAGAGCAGCCCATTAATACTAAAGAGCTGGTTACTTCTCCGGGGTCCCTTCTGTCAGGCAGGCCGCATCCAGGCCATAGCTCAGCCCGAATCCACGGTTGTAACTAGTACATCCACCTCATCGTCGGCCAGTGCGTGCCATTTCTCACCTCCTCTCACCTCTCATTCGGTAGCCGTCCATTGCTGAGTGAGTGGCCAGGAAGCAGTTTTACGCCACAAGAAATCCGACAGTGAACAAACTGAATGGTCACCTGACAAAGTTGCTGGCTGTGCAGTCTCTGCCGCTACCAGCTGGTTGACTGCCCAGCTTTTAAGGAGCTAATGGCTTGCGCTCAGGCCACGCTGCAGGTCTCTAGCCGGCATTACTTCTCCAACAAAGCTATCCCCGCCCTTTACTCCCACGTGGGCTGACAATATTGGACGCTGTCTCTCTGCAGCACGGTGCACATCACGGTGGACACCTGGAGCAGTGCTTATGGCCAGGGGAAATAAATGTCCTTTACTGCCCACTGGCTGAATGTATTTAGTGGCAGCGAGGCAGGGAACCCCCAGCAACCCGGTCAATTGCTGTTGGCACCTCCACGTGCTTTCCAGCCAGGATTGCAGCAGACCACCCCAACAACTATCCATCTCCACGGGCAGTCCGCCTGCTGGCGCATCAGGGCAGCGAGTTACCCCTGCTCCTTCATATCACATGTGCCAGGTGAAACCATGCATAGAATAGTTTGTCTTGGCAGTAGCAAGCTACATGAAGCAGCAAATAGCGTGCTGGCTGATTCCATGGCAGCTGGAAGTGGGCAAGGTAGTGAGTGACAATGGGACAAAATATAGTGGCAGCGCTGAACCTGGGTCAATTCTCGCATGCTCCCTGTATGGCACATGTCCAAATCTAGTGGTTGCAAGACTTCTAACTCATTCACTGGC
>ONZH01011769.1:0-97166 GCA_900303285.1 Rhinella marina | reverse complement strand
GTATGTTTCTAAACTAGTCAAATACAACAGCTTTTCCATACACTTTCTGCTTCTAAAGCTGCTGGTTTCTCAGGTTTCAATGAGGGTCACATGACCTGTGATGTCAGCTTGCCTCCCTGCTAATCTTGCATTCGTGCACAGCGCCTGTACACGAGACGTCACTGTGCTGGCCACGCCCACCTGCTCTGCCGGGCTCCTGCTATCTGCTCTCCCTGGATTCTTTCAGATAAAACATTAACCCCTTCAGCCAGAACACAATGAAGGCTTTACAACAGCAGCTGCAGATGTAAAGAGACACAGGATCTTCTCTCCTCACCCTACAGACACAAAGATGATACTGGAGCTGATCTGGAGAGTATTGTATTGTACAAGACAGGTAAGGGGTAAGATCCTGTGTGTATCAGCAGTGTCATTGTACAGCTGGGACTTGTAGTCCTACACATACAACATGCTGCTGAGTATCCCAGAAATACATGTCACTCAGGGCAGCATTTGCAGAGCAGAGCAGGGGGAGGGGCAGAGATTGTTATTACTGCAGGTAAACAAAGACCAGAAGAGAACCAGGGAAATGTGGAAATATAGAACTATTTTTTTGCCTAAAACTTGCTTAACTTAGTTATATATTGCTGCCGATTTAAAGTACTATATATTTTTTTTTCATAACTCGGACAACCCCTTTAACTTCCACCACAGATTTTCGATTGGATTGAGATCCGGACTGTTTGCAGGCCATGACATTGATCTTATGTGTCTTTCTTCAAGGAATGTTTTCACAGTTTTTGATCTATGGCATTATCATCTTGAAAAATGATTTCATCATCCCCAAACATCCTTTAGATAGATGGGATAAGAAAAGTGTCCAAAATGTCAATGTAAACCTGTGCATTTATTGAAGATGTAATGACAGCCATCTCCCCAGTGTTTTTACCTGACATGCAGCCCCATATCATCAATGACTGTGGAAATTTGCATGTTTTCTTCAGACAGTTGTCTGCATAAATCTCTTTGGAACGGCACCAAACAAAAGTTCCAGCATCATCACCTTGCCCAATGCAGATTCAAGATTCATCACTGAATATGACTTTCATCCAGTCATCCACAGTCCATGATTGCCTTTCCTTAGCCCATTGTAACCTTGTTTTTTTTCTGTTTAGGTGTTAGTGATGGCTTTCTGTTAGCTTTTCTGTATCTAAATCCCATTTCCTTTTAGGCGGTTTCTTACAGTTCGGTCACAGTTTCCTCACATTTGTTCTTCATTTGTTTTGTTGTACATTTTCTGTTTTCAAGGCATATTGCTTTAGGTTTTCTGTCTTGAGGCTTTGATGTCTTCCTTGGTCTACCAGTATGCTTGCCTTTAACAACGTTCCCATGTTGTTTGTACTTGGTCCAGGTTTTAGACACAGCTGACTGTAAACAACCAACATCTTGTGCAACACTGCGTAATGATTTACTCTCTTTAACCCCTTGATGACCAGCGCCGTAATAGTACGGCGCTGCGTGACGGGACCTAATGCCCAGCGCCGTACTATTACTGAGCGCTGATCGGGCGGGTGCAGGAGCTGCACCCGCCCGATCAGAGGCGGGGGTCCGGCTGTGCCCAGGTGCCGGACTCCTGGGGAATGCGCCAGCGTCGGTGAAAACACCGATGCCGGCGCATTAACCCTTCATGTGCCGCGGTCAGCGCTGACCGCAGCACATGAGGTGTGCCGCATGTTCACGATGCCAAGCGGGGGCCATCGGGTCCCCGCGCTGCTGTGACGGGGACCCGATGGCTTGGACGGCAGCCCGATGCCTTCCTTAGGCATCGTGGCTGCCATCCCTGCGAGCCTGTGCGATCCAGCCCCCTGGAAGGGGGCTGTAAGTGTATTACTCACAGTAAAGTATTGTAATGCATTGTGAAGGGGATCAGAACCCCCAAAAGTTTAAAAAAAAGTGTAAAAAGGTGAAAAAAAGTTAAAAAATAAAGTTAAAAAAATAATTAAAGTTTCAAGTAAAAAAAAATGCCATTTTCCCCCAAAAAAAGTAAAAAAAATTGTTAAAAAAAGAAAAAAGAAAAAGAAAAAGTAGGCATATTAGATATCGGCACGTCCGTATCGACCGGCTCTATAAAAATAGCACATGATCCATCCCGCCAGGTGAACACAGTAAAAAATAAAGAATAAAAACAGTGCCAAAACAGCCATTTTTTGGTCACCTTCCCCCACAAAAAGTGTAATACTACGCGATCAAAAAGGCGAATTTACCCCAAAATGGTACTAAAAAAATCGTCATCTCGTCCTGCAAAACTTTGTGTAAAACTTTCCAAAAATAAAAAAGTTAGACATATTTGGTATCGCCAGGCCCGTAACAACCTGCTCTATAAAAATATTACATGAGATGGCCCCCCAGGTGAATGCTGCAAAAAATAAAAAAAAAAAAACTATGCCAAAACAACCATTTTTTTCCCTCTTGCTTCACAAAAAGTGTAATAGCAGGCAATCAAAAAGGCGCGTTTAACCCAAAATGGTACCAATCAAACCGTCATCTTGTCCCGCAAAAATGATACCCTACCTGAGACAATCGCCCAAAGAATAAAAAAAAAATATGGCTCTCTGAAAATGGCGGCACATAAACAAGATTTAATTCTGTTCTAAAATGCATCTAATGTGTAAAACTTAAAGGGGTTGGCCACTATATTTCAACATTATTTAAAATGCTTGGGGGCAGTGTAAAATAAAGATCTTAAATACACTTTATTAAAAAAATCCTGATGGAAACTATTGTATTATAAGCTCCGCCCCCTGAGCCCCGCTCTGCCGCTCAGCCACTTCGTCCATGGCTGCACGCGACATGGAGGAGCTTCTGAGAAAGCTCGTCCATGTCTTCATTCACACTGCGCCTGCACAGCTTCTCCAGCGCTGCAGAGCAGTGCATGCCCAGTTTGTTAGTAATTTTGCTGCGCTGCCAGCTCCGGCTCTGACAGGACTGTGCAGCTTCCAGGAGCAAGGAGACTCGCGTCTGGTGACGGTCCCCTTGTAGAAGCCCTAAAAGTAAAAAGTAAATGTAAGTGTGTATGTATATATATGTGTGTGTGTCTATCGATCTCTATATGTGTGTGTGTATATATGTGTGTGTTTGTGTGTGTATCTCTCTATATGTGTGTGTATATATATGTGTGTGTGTTATCTATATATATATATATATATGTGTGTGTATATATATGTGTGTGTGTTATCTATATATATATATATATATATGTGTGTATATATATGTGTATCTCTCTCTCTCTCTCTCTATATATATATATATATATATATATATATATATATATATATATATATATAATGTGTGTGTGTATCTATCTGTATATG
Organism: Rhinella marina; assembly: GCA_900303285.1. Lineage (NCBI taxonomy): Eukaryota > Metazoa > Chordata > Amphibia > Anura > Bufonidae > Rhinella > Rhinella marina. The sequence continues at coordinate 93,816 of ONZH01011769.1, read as the reverse complement.
TATGTGTATATGTATATATATAATCATTTATATACATCTATGTATATACATCTGTATCTATAAATCTATATATATATGTGTATATACATCAGTGCATATAAATCTGTATATATATATTTATGTGTATACACATCGGTGTATATAAATCTGTATATAGGCGTGTATACATCAGTATATATATATTTATGTGTATACACATCGGTACATATAAATCTGTATATAGGCGTATATACATCAGTATATATATATATTTATGTGTATACACATCGGTGTACATAAATCTGTATATAGGCGTGTATACATCAGTATATATATATTTATGTGTATACACATCGGTGTATATAAATCTGTATATAGGCGTGTATACATCAGTATATATATATTTATGTGTATACACATCGGTGCATATAAATCTGTATATAGGCGTGTATACATCAGTATATATATATATATATATTTATGTGTATACACATCGGTGTACATAAATCTGTATATAGGCGTGTATACATCAGTATATATATATTTATGTGTATACACATCGGTGTATATAAATCTGTATATAGGCGTGTATACATCAGTATATATATATGTATGTGTATACACATCGGTGCATATAAATCTGTATATAGGCGTATATACATCAGTATATATATATTTATGTGTATACACATCGGTGTATATAAATCTGTATATAGGCGTGTATACATCAGTATATATATATTTATGTGTACAGGGTCGGACTGGAGTACCTAGGGCCCACAAGAGGAAATAATTCTTGGGGCCCACCATAAAGAAATATCTGTGTTTGTTATCCCTGTACGGTGACATCATTGTGTTTATTTTCCCTGTACTGTGACATCACTGTGTTTATTATCTCTGTACAGTGACATCACTGTGTTTATTATCCCTGTACAGTGACATCGTTGTGTTTATTATCCCTGTACTGTGACATCACTGTGTTTATTATCTCTGTACAGTGACATCACTGTGTTTATTATCCCTGTACTGTGACATCACTGTGTTTATTATCCCTGTACAGTGACATCACTGTGTTTATTATCCCTGTACGGTCGGTGACATCACTGTGTTTATTATCTCTGTACTGTGACATCACTGTATTTATTATCTCTGTACAGTGACATCTCTGTGTTTATTATCCCTGTACTGTGACATCACTGTGTTTATTATCCCTGTACAGTGACATCGCTGTGTGTATTATCCCAGTGCAGGAAGAGGTAAGTGGTCTGTGTTTGTGTGTTTGTTTTCTATTTTTCAGGGTCGTGAATGCAGAGGACTACGTCGGATTCGGTGGACTACGTCGGACCAGCTTTTATTTTTTTTTTTTTAATAAAATGGTCAAACAGGGGTCTGGGGGAGTGTTTATTTCAATAAAATGTTTTATACTTGTGTGTGTGTATTTTTTTTTACAATACTACAGTTTTAGTAATTATGGCTATCTACAGACGGCCCTGATTACTAATACTGGGCTTAGTGCTTGCCGGTATGGCAGGCCAGCACTAACCCTAACATCTATTACCTCGGCACCCACCGCCACCAGGGGTGCCGGGAAGAGCCGGGTACCCGCAGGACCGGACCCTCTAAATTGAGGGTCTGGCTCTGGGGCGGCTGCAGGCTGGTACCATTAGGCTGGGAAGGGCCAATAACCATGTCCCTTCCCACCCTGGTAGTGCCAGGCTGCTGCTGCTGCTGGTTGTATCTGGCTGGCGAAGCAAAAAAAGGGGGGACCCCACGCCATTTTTTAAAAAAAATAATTAAATAATTTAAAAAAAAATGGCGTGGGGTCCCCCCCTTTTTTCCTTCACCAGCCAGATACAACCAGCAGCGGCAGCCTGGCACTACCAGGGTGGGAAGGGACACGGTTATTGGCCCTTCCCAGCCTAATGGTACCAGCCTGCAGCCGCCCCAGAGCCAGACCCTCAATTTAGAAGGTCCGGTCCTGCGGGTACCCGGCTCTTCCCGGCACCCCTGGTGGCGGTGGGTGCCGAGGTAATAGATGTTGGGGTTAGTGCTGGCCTGCCATACCGGCAAGCACTAAGCCCAGTATTAGTAATCAGGGCCGTCTGTAGATAGCCCTAATTACTAAAACTGTAGTATTGTAAAAAAAAAATACACACACACACAAGTATAAAACATTTTATTGAAATAAACACTCCCCCAGACCCCTGTTTGACCATTTTATTAAAAAAAAAAATAAAAAGCTGGTCCGACGTAGTCCTCTGCATTCACGACCCTGAAAAATAGAAAACAAACAAACAAACAAACACAGACCACTTACCTCTTCCTGCACTGAGATAATACACACAGCGATGTCACTGTACAGGGATAATAAACACAGTGATATATATACACACACACACACATTTATTTATATACATCTGTATCTATAAATATATATATATATATAGATATATATATATATATACACATCAGTGTATATAAATCTGTATATAGGTGTATATACATCAGTGTATATATATTTATGTGTATACACATCAGTGTGTATATAAATCTCTATATAGGCGTATATACATCAGTGTATATATATTTGTATTCTATATATATGTGTACTGGGAGATTCTTACCATTAGGGTACATTCACACGTCCGTGTGTGTTTTGCGGTCCGCAAATTGCAGATCCACAAAACACGGACACCGGCCATGTGCGTTCCGCATTTTGCGGACTGCACATGGCTGGCTCTATTATAGAGATGCCTTTTCTTGTCCGTCTTGTACGGACAAGAATAGGACATGTTCTATATTTTTGCAGGGCCGCGGACCGGAAGTGCGGATGCGGACGGCACACTGTGTGCTGTCCGCATCTTTTGCAGCCCCATTGAAAATGAATGGGTCCGCAATTTTGCGGAACGGATGCGGGCACATTCTGCGGACGTGTGAATGGAGCCTTATGCTAACTTGTCTGTGATGAGATGACATCTGCTGCTGCTGTTACTATGGTATCACAGTTGGCCAGGGAGGTCATGTGACCACTGCTCTGAAGATGCTTGCTCTGATGCATGCTGGGATTGTTACTTTCACTTTGCAGCTGCTCCGCCCACACAGCCTCTCATCAATGGGAGCATACTATGCTCAAAACATTAGAAAAATTATACATACACAGTATATCTGTCATGATACAAATACCTCTTGGCTTTAGCTATTATCTGGGGCATTTTTATTTTTTTATGCATAAGGTGGCCAACCCCTTTAACCTGTGTTTGTATAACCTCATCCTCACCAGCCTTGCTGTCAGACCCACATATAAATTGCCACATGCCATTTCCAACAGTATTAATTATTATTATTATTTTTATTAATTATTCCAACATGTTAATATTACATGTCCCTCGCAAGTAGCAAAACCTCTAATAAATATCTTGAAAGCCATAGTAGGATTTGAGATAGTGTCTCCTTTGATCACTGTACAGCAATTATTACAAATTAAACAGGGATACATTTTACTTCACACAACTATCACTCCTGATTAAAGGGATTATGCAGGAATTGATAATGCTCAGGATAGGTCATCATTATCATATTGTCGGGGTCTCCCACCGATCAGCTGTTTCGGGGTGCAGACTCTCTCACACAAGCTCTGATGAGTGCAGCTGGCTCGTGGCATCTTTCCAAGTAAAACGTTGTGCAATGTTTAGTATGCTTGATATTGCAGCTCATCCCCATTGACTTAAACTAGGACACATGACCGATGTATGGTGACGTCACATGGCCTAGGAATAGGAAGCAGCGCTCAGAGTGCTAGCCTTTTCTAACAGCTGATTGGTGGGGGTCCCGGGTGTCGGACCTTCACCTATCTGACACTGATATATCCAGAGGATAGGTCATCAATATAAATTCCTGGACAACCCCATTTAACATATTGTTCAATGTTGTAACATTTTTATATGCAAACGGGATTATTTCAAAATACATGTATTTTCCCATATTTCTGGTCATTTTTCAGTACATTCCAAAATTTTAACCCTGTTCTTTTGAGGTCTCTAGTAAGATGGTTGTACTTCAAAACATACAAACTGATTTTTCTTTTTATTCTGTACTTTCCTTATTTCATCTCTTTTTACTTCCTCCAGTGTTTGTTATTATATCTCGTTCCACTAAGTTCTAAATGATCCATCTTTTATTATTTTCATATTCACCATCTCAATCCACCTACATATCAACTTAGCTTGTATGAATTGTCTCCTAGCAACACTTCGAAACACATGTGGTGCATGACGGCTAGAATACAAAAGTAACCTGCTACGATCTATTGGCTTTATAAACAACAGAGGGGGTCATTTACTCTGCAGAAATATGCCTACATTAGGCGTATTTCTGGTGCAGATTGCAGCACAGAGGTTATTTAGGTTAATAGGTTAAATGGCTACAACAACAGCTCATGTCACCTAAACAATTTTCTCACTTACTTTGTGTACTTGGAACGCCAGTGGACTTAACTCTTCGGTTAAATGGAAAAAGATTTTAATCACTTACGTCAACTGAACCCTCATGTGGCGTTTCTTCAAGAAACCCATTGGCTCAGGGACAACCACCCGGCTTTAAAAAGTCAGAGATTTGTTAATTGTGCTGAAGGCTCCTTCTCTAGATTAAAAAAAAGGGGGGAGGGGTCGCCATTTTGTTTAATTTCCAAATTGACATGAGATTTTGGACACCCTTAAAGACCCAGTGGGCAGGTACCTAATGGTTAAAGTATGTATTGAAGGAACTATTTATACTCTTTTAAATGTTTATGTCCCTAACATACCCAATCCTTCATTCTTTGCTTCACTATTAGAGATTTTATCCGGTTGGGATGTACCTAACTTGATATGGGAAGAGAGACTTTAGTCTGGTTCAAGATGTAATTATGGATAGGTCTAGCACTGCTTACGCCGATGACATCTCTTCCCAGAATCCTGTATTATTCCATATAGATAATATTTTTAACCCCTGGTGTTTGCAACACCCAGTAGATCAGGATTTTACCCACATTTCTTGTGTACATAATACCCATGTGAGATTAAATTGTTTGCTAATCTCTTTTTCCTAACCTACCCTCTTCTTATCATCAAAGATGCTCCATATATGTATTTCAGACCATGCCCCGGTTCTTTTTGAAACTACCATCCACAACCCATGCTCCGTTAATAAATGTTGGAGATTCCCATCACATCTTCATGCAAAAGCACATGCATATTTGTTGACCCACAAGCAGGCGCTTACATATTTACATTATAAAAAACATAAATACTGTTGCTGGGAGATAAACTTGGTAGGCTCCTGGCTTAAACAACGCTATTATGATACGACTGAGGGGAATACCAACAATTAAAGTGGTTGTCCGAGTTATATGTATCGATTACCTATACTCAGGATAGGTCATCAATATCAGATTGGTGGGGGTCCGACACCCGGCACCCCCGCTGATCAACTGTTTGAAGAGGAGGCGCGAGCCATGCCAGGGTTTCTCTGCATCCAATGTTTGGCTATCACTCTAGCTTGGAAAAGCATTCTTTGACTACACAAGGATATTTTATCAATTCCCGGTGGATTTAAAAGTCCTAGTAAACAGACCCTGAGGTATTTGTATCTGGGATGTTTTCCATATCTCTTCTTAAGGGCTCATTCACATGACTGTATGAATGAATCTGCATCCGTTCCGCAAATTTGCAGAACGGATGCAGTCCTATTCATTTGAAAGGGGCTGCAAAAGATGCAGACAGCGATATATTGGTAATATATCCACAAACAAGTGAGATACTCACAAGAGATAAATTACAAAGCAGGAGAGCATCCAACAGCCTATACCTGATTAGACAATCAAACAGACTGGCTAAACACCTGCATGGTTCCACTTACTTATAAACTTGCATGCCTGGTTCACTTACCTATTGTGTTGCCTCAATACTGTCATGCAGCTTCTCTGCCAACCACTATAACTCATACTGAACCTTGGAGTGGAGATTCATGTGCTAATATATGCTGGGAAGGAAAAGAATAAACCCACCCTATTGAAACCAGACTCACAGAAAACCCACCTGTAAGCTCAAAAGCCACTCTTTACGGTCCTGCATTGGTCTATGTATAAGGGCCCTATCAATGTATATTATTAGTGATTCCTTTCACCATTACATAATGCCATCTTTTTTAAATTTTCACACTATTTCTGTTACTTACAAAACAGCTACCTCCTCGAGTAGAATACTCTATGTCCTTCAGTAGTCCCTTTAAACACATTCATATGTCTGAGCCAAAACAAGATCGGCACCTTGCTATGTACCATGCCAGTAGCTTGTCTATTTTTGGTTATATGCACAGCTTAGAGAGCTCCACTTATGGATATATATTAGGATCACACTGCACCATTACACACTAAAAATTTAATTCACCTGGCGTTTCAGTGGCAACTGTTTATACGTATTCACAAAAGCCTCCATCTCCAGTTGTTCCAGCATAAGGAATCTGTAAAACAATGTAAAGTAACCTGAATTCAAAAGATCAGATAATGAATAAACTTACACAGGCTAAGTGAATAAATATATTTACAAAGTAAGATTAAATATACAATAATGCAAACAAATCACATACCGAATGATAAAAAGTAAATACACATCATTAGTAGGGCTGAAACTATTCATCGATCAAATCGATAAATTCGACACAAAAAATTCCCGATGCAAATTTTCTGCACCGAGGAATCGTTTGTGTCACGTGACCACGGAGCGGGAGTAAAATTACTTCCGCTCCGTGGTCTCCGTCGGCCCGCAGCAGTTAAGATGTAATACTTACATGTCCTGTAGAAGCACTTCCATACACGCCACGGCTCTTCCATGGTTCCACGCTGCACTTTGACCCGACGTCACACTGCGTCATGATACAATGTGTACGTCAGGAACACAGTGCAGCGCGGGACCATGGAAGAGACGTGGCGTGTACGGAGGAGCTTCTACAGGACATGTAAGTATTACTTCTTAACTGCTGTGGGGGAGAACTGATGGCAAGAGCGGCGGGACTGATGGCAAAGAAGGGGGGGAACTGATGGCAAGGGGTGCACCTGAAGGCACTGGGGCGCATCTGGGGGGAAAGCTGGAGGCACCTGATAGCAATGGGGGGGGGGGACATGGAGGAACTGGGAGGCAAGCTGGTGGCACTGGGGGCAAGCTAGAGGCACTGGGGGGCACGCTGGTGGGACTGGGGGGTAAGCTGGAGGCACCTGATGGCACGGAGGGCAAGCTGGTGGCATGGGGGCAAGCTGGTGGCACTGGGGAGCAAGGTGGTGGCACCTGAAGGCACTGGTGGGCAAGCTGGTGGCACTGGGGGGCACCTGGGGCAAGCTGGAGGCACCTGATGACAATGATGGGGCACCTGAAGGCACTGGGGGGCAAGCTAGAGGCACTGGGGGCCACTTGGAGGCACTGTGGGCAAGCTGTTGGCACTGGGGGGCAAGATGTTGGCACTGGGGGGCAAGATGGAGGCACAGGGGCCTGATGGCATAGGGGAGCTGATGGCACTGTGGGTAACTGAAGGCATAGAGGAGCTGATGGCACAGGGGATAACTGATGGCATATAGGATTGAGGGCATGGGGGTCTGAAGACTTTTTATAAAGGTAAACGTTCTTTTAATTAGTTATTTCTTATTAGAGTACTCGATTAATCGTTGGATTAATCGATAGATTACTTGATTACTAAAATAATCGTTTGCTGCAGCCCTAATCATTAGCCTAAATATGGGGGAGGGATCCCGTCGGCCATGCTATAACGAATGGCTGTATACCATGTTATAACACATCACCAACACCCCAGGGTGTACAAGAGATAGGGTAAATCAATACTCACATCCTACCTAGGATGAAGCTCCAGGTGGACTCCCAATTAATTGTTAGTGCAGACCACATTTATTTCCTTCAGCCCTTCCTCCAGTGTGCACCACGCATGTCTCTGAGATCACTCAGGAATGTGTTCTTATCAGCACAATGGGGGATGGATACTACATTGCATAGCACATCATCACACAGAATGGTAATAGGAAAAGGGAACAGAATTAAAGGGACAGAACTAAATCAGTACTTAAAGAGGATATCCAAGACTAAAAAATGCCCCCCATATGCCCGAGCCCTTCACAATGAAGCTACTTAACTGGTCCCCGCACCACCGCTTCTCCCCGTGCACGGATGAAAACATCCAGTGTCGGGGAGGGGAGCAGCCAATGGCAGGCAGTGATGGGGACGAGCCTCTCTAGCATCGTGGATGGCGCTAGGGAGGCTCGTCCCTGTCACCGCCTGCCATTGGCTACTCCCCCCCCCCCCCCGACACTGGATGTTTTAATTCGTGCACGGGGAGAATCAGCTGAGGCGGTGCGGGGACCAGGAGCAACGCATAACCATAACCATAAAATTTAATCATCGGCACATACTGGATTATACGTACCGAAGAGACCTGACCGACAGAGGAATTTCTGCTTTTTCTCTGTAAGGAAAAACAATGCTATAAAAGCCATGTATAGCTTAAATCCATACAGCTGTCAGTATTTCTGAGCAAGCATGAGAATAAACAATGCTTCTTTTATTTTGCTAACAATTAATAAATGATTATTTTTTTTTTAGCCCTTGTAGTTCCCAGAAAACAGAGTCAGATGTACATATGCTGTTCTATTACAATAGAAATAGTCAGGGAAGTGGATGGGGATATTATAGAGGGGGTTGCTGCAGGTTCCTGCACTGGAGACCCTGTCAAGGACACCTCTGTCTGCACCCTTTGTTTCTCATAGTAAAATTAAAGACGACCTGTCACCTCTCCTGACATGTCTTTTGCAGTAACTACTTGCATTCCCCATGTAATAACAATTCTGAAGCATCTAATCTTATGACTGTATGTTGTGGCACTTCTTTGTTATTTCTACTAGAAATTATGAATTAATTACCAGCAACTCGCAGTAAATGTACAGATGGGTGTTACCAGTTGGGAGAGTGTCCTCCACAGTCTGACTCTGTTCAGTCAGTGCTGCTGATGGCAGACATATCCGCTACTGGCAACACCCAGCAGTACCTTTACTGCAGACTGCTGACAATTTATTTGTAAACTTCTAGCAGGAATAATGGGATGATACAACAGAAAGTCATAGGAATAGATGATTCAGAATTGTTATTACATTGGGAATGCAAGTAGTTACTGCAACGGACATGTCTGGAGAGGTGACAGACCATCTTTAAGAACATGGCGGGCGGCAAAATGCCCTCTGTTGGCATCCTCAGCAAAGTTTGCACGAGTTCGTAGACTTCTGCACCACATATGCAAGCTCCTCAACAGACTTCACAAACATGCAGATGTCAGACATGATGGAGAATGTCGCACAGAGCAGAGATATTGAGTAGTCCACAAACTATGCACACCTTGCTGTGGATGCCAACTAACATGGTAGGGGAAATTCTACGCAAGTGGTTTGAAGGCAGCTGTGCAGACAGGTCCTGAAGGAAGAAGAAGATGACAGAGGTAGTTCTTGCAGCTGTACAGGGTGCACTCAATGCCCGCTGTGTTAATTTTACTACAAGAAGCAAAGAGAGTACTGTTTTCTTCTACAACACAAGCAGTTGGAATAAAACATGAGTGCATCCTTGGCACATATCTTTGCAGCCATACTGCGTCTGACAACACTTTCCAGATCAGACACTTCCCCAACTGGACACAGCAGCTCTGCCCACATTGGCCAAACCATGCATGCCAATTGGCTCTGCCTCCTGTTCTTTCCTGCTCTATGTGTTGTCCTGCACTGGTGAGTTTAGAGCACCTCTGGCTGTACCCGAACCAAAATAACCAAGATAGGCAAGATTACATCGGTTAGTGGGGCTGCATTTTGCTCTTGGTTATTTTCTATATGCCCATCTCTAAGGTGCCGCACTACTGGTGCATTCCAGCACTTTATCAATGCCCAAAGGAAATAGTAGGCAGTTGATTGACAAGGAAGGGTTCCAAACACAAGCAGGGACTGCTGACAACATATTATGTTTATGTTCAACTGACTTTCTGTTAGGTCATATTCATAATGGCATAGATTTGTCATAAGCAAGTTCACTTTGAAGTTTCAAGAAAATATGCAGCAGAAATCCATGCAGTAACTAGGATTCCTGCCATTGATAGGCCAGCAAATCCACATGTAGATTAGCCCAATTTTAACTCAATGCAGGTAATCCGCAGCTCTTCTTTGTGGAATCTGTGACAATAAGAACCATGCTCTTTGTTAAAAATATGGAGCAAACTCATGGATTTTTTTGGATTTAAAAGCGTTGTCTCATCTCGCTGTTACTAAGGCGAGATCAGATACAGTTCCGACCACCTCCAGCGCTCTGCTGTTTCAGTGGATCTCATTGCTGTGCATGAGAGCTACTGAAACAGCGTGGCACAACAAACTATGCTATTTCTGAGTTAGGGAAACAGCACATCTTGTTGTACTATGTTGTTTCAGTAGCTCTCATGAGCATACCTCCCAACCGTCCCGGATCCGGCGGACAGTCCCGGATTGCAGTGGCTGTCCCGGTCTCTGGCAGCTGTCTCTGCGTCCATAGGACGCAGAGACAGTTGTCTGTTACATGAAGAACCGCAAATCTAAATCCACCACACATAGACCTACCTACCATAACGGAACCACTCACCAGATATATATTTGTAGCCAGCAAAAAACCAAAGGAGTATAATATAGTTCCAATCAATCATGTTTATTAGCAAACTCCATAAACATAAAAATTAAAATCCCTGATTATGACGAAACATGATATACCAGAGAGCCGTATGAACGCCAACCATCACTACATAGGATCAAATGACATAATTACCACAAAATGTGGTCCTCAGATCTACTACTGCATCAATCAAATAACAAAAGATGTAAAAGATATACGTGGTCCTATATATTAGAACAGATCAAATGTAAATATAGGGAATGGCCGTAACAACCGCTTGAAAGTACATTCCTTCTAGCCCTTTCCCTTAATATAGAGGACCCCAAAACTACATCAAAAAAGCATAACATACCTAATAGTGACCAGTGGCGTACCTTCTCGACGCGCGTTTCGCGTTCCCGCTTCCTCAGCTGGCTATAAATGTTACATGAAGAAGCAGACAGCCAGAATCGACTGCCTGCTTCTTTCATCCTGTCCCCTCCTGCAGCTCTCCGTACCTCCTGCTGCATTCTGTACCTCTTGTCTAGGCGGGGGGCGGGGCCGGCTGTCAGTCAGCATGGGCCCCGCCCCCTCCAGACAAAAGAAGCTGATGTCCAGCTAGTGATGCTGCTGCCACTAAGAAGTTAAGTATAAGGTTTTTATTTTATTTTTTTTTACTTTCTATGAGGGGCAGAAAGGGGTGTATTATCTCTGGACTGTGACATCACTGTGTTTATTATCCTGTACTGTGACAGGCTAATTAGCGCAGGGCAGAGGAGGGCATCGGAGCATGAGATGCTCCGATGCCCTGTTCAGGCGGGCTGCCTGGGTGAATTTAATGGTATGTCCGGGTTCAGAGCTACTAGGGGCGACTAGATTTTTTATCCTAGGTCTTATCCTATCAGCTGCCTTCAAAAACCTGGATATCCAAGGAACCTCAGTGAGACAAGTATTGTATAAGGCACCTAGTGCCGAAATCTGGACTCTAAGTGTATTTGGCACTAAACCCACATCCAGACCATCTTGCAAAAAAATCTAAGATTAGGGGTATATCAGGGGATGTCTGACAAAACTTGTTCCCACACCAAGAGGCAAACTTTTTCCACACTTTTGAAGTATTACTCTTTCTGCTGAGTAAAAGAGTCTTTACTATCCTTTCGGATAATCCTAATTTAAGTAGTATGGTTTCCTCAGAATCCACGCCGATAGGTTTAATATCCTGAGATGAGGATGAGCGATTGGCCCCTGGGTCAACAAGTTTTGGCTCTGAGGAAGAAATATTGGATCTTCTTTGCTCAGTGATTTCAGCAACCCGAACCAGCCCCTTCTGGGCCAATATGGAACTAGGATTAGGTTGCATTTTTCTGTTAGAATTTCTGTAGGACCCTCGGAATGAGTGGGAATGGGGGAAATGCGTATACTAGATTCTCTGGCCAACGTTGAATGAACACATCCACCGTCATCAGGCAATTTCTCGGATTGAGGGAGAAAAAGGCCGAGACTTTGTGGTTTCTCTTTGAAGCAAAAAGGTCCAGAACCGGGGTGGTTCCCCATTTGGTCGTGATTTTCTGGAAGGCCTCTCGTGAGAGGGACCATTCTCCCGGATCGATTCTTTGTCTGCTGAGGAAGTCGGCTTTTGAATTTAGTACCCCCCTTCAGATGAACAGCCGACAGGGATAGAACATTCCTTTCTGCCCATACCAAGATTTGGCCGGCCAGATGTAAGAGACTGTGTCTGGTTCCTCCTTTATTCCGAATGAACGCTACCGCGGTGGCATTTTCTGAATGTATCAGTACATGTCGATTTTTTTAGTTGACTCTGTGCCACTTTTAAGGTCTCCCATATAGCGCTTAGTTCTTTGTAGTTTGACGATAGGGGTTTTATGGTGTTGGTTCAGGTTCCCTGATACAATTCTTGGTCTAGATGGGCCCCCCAGCCCTAGGAACTTTCATCCGTTGTCAAAGAGACAGACGATTTTTGTTCTCAGAATGTTCCTTTTTCCAGGTTTTCGTGTTTCCGCCACCAGTTCAGAGAATCTCTTACCTTCCTGGTTAGAACAATCTTCTGATCCAGAGTTGTTTGAGACCTGTTCCATATTCCTAGGATGAATTTTTGAAGTGGTCTCATATGGAATCGTGCCCAGGCCACTGCTGGAATACATGAGGATAGAGATCCTAGGATCTGATTGTGAATTTTGGTTTTCTTTGAAACTGAAGAATCTTGTTTTTGAGATCTTGAATTTTTTGAGGAGGCAAGAACGATCTCTGAACCTGAGCATCCAGTAGGACCCCTAGAAACAGCTTCTGGTTTTCTGGTTTTAGATTGGATTTTTCCCAGTTTATTAACCATCCAAGAGACTGGAAGTGAGAGGTGACACTCTGAAGGTGAGCCTGTAGGATCTTCTTGTTGTCTGCAATAATTAATGGATCGTCCAGATATGGAATAATCTGGATTCCTTGATGCATGAGGTTTATCACCACTTCCGTTATTATTTTTGTGAACACCCTGGGGACAGACGAGATCCCGAAGGGTAAGCATTTGAACTGAAAGTGATGGGTGTGTTTGTTCAGAACTACTGCAAACCGTAGGAGACTTCTGGATTCGGAATGGATCGGAATGTGGTAACAGGCATCTCGTAAGTCTAGTGTGGCCATAACCGCATCTTTTTTGATTAGTCTTACCGCCCCTTTTATTGTCTCCATTTTGAATTTCTGATATACGACAAACCTGTTCAGTGGTTTAAAGTTTATAATAGTTCTCAATTTTCCATTTGGCTTTTTATCATGAACAACCTGGAATAGTCGCCCCTGCTCTGTTCTGCAAAAGGGACGGGTTCTATTGCTTCCAATTGTAAGAGATCTGGGACACTTGATGTTAGAGCTGACTGTTGAGAATTGTTTTTATGAACTTTTGAGGAGGGGGGGGGGATAAGAGTTCTATTTGATAAACCTTCCTTATCACACTGATTACCCAAGGGTTTGATGTTATCTGCTCCCAGACGTGTATAAAGGAGCTGAGTCTCCCCCCGACCTGGACACCGTCATTGTCTCTGGGCAGAAGAGGATTCTCCTTTGTTGGGATTAAACAGGAAATTTCTGCCCTTTCCCCCTTTTGTGTAGCTCCACCTCCCTGACTTTCCTTTCCCGTTTGTTGTCGTGTTGGTTTTGTTGGCCACGAAAAAAAAACAGATCTAGAACGGAATCTATCCTCTGGGAAGCCGTTTTTTTGTCTGTGGCATACTCCAGGATCCTATCCAGGTCCGGACCAAACACGTACTGACCGTGGAAAGGTAAGGAAATCAATTTATTTTTAGAGGCCGAGTCTCACGTCCGTGCTTTTAGCCACAGTACTCTACGGATGGTATTTGAGAGCACTGCAGTACGAGCTGATAGGCGAACGGATTCCGCCGAGGCATCTGCCAAAAAACTAGTAGCCATCTTAAGTAGAGGAAGGCTATTCAGAATCTGATCTCTCTGGGTTTTATTTATTAGGTGGTGTTCTAGCTGATCTAGCCAGACGTTTAAAGTACGCGCTACTGAGGTTGCCGCTACCCCCAGTTTTAACAGTGCTGCTGTAGCCTCCCATGTTCTTTTTAAAAGGCTTTCTGCTTTTCTATCCATGGGGTCTTTTAATTGGGACGAATCTTCAAAAGGTAACACTGTACGTTTTGCTACCTTCGCCACTGGCATATCTACCTTGGGAATGGTTTCTTAGTCTGCACAGTCTTCCTCGTCAAAGGGGTAACGTCTCTTAATACCCCTAGGGATAAAGGAACCCTTTTACGGTTTTTGCCATTCTGCTATTATCAGCTTCTGGACGTTTTCCGGAACTGGGAAAACCGACCTAGGCCTTTCCCCAGACCCCCAAAAATTTCCTCCTGCACTGATCTGGGCTTTTTAGGAATTTCCATTGAATAGTTGCTCTGATTGCCCTCATCAACTCTTCAATATCGTCGGGAGTAAACAGAAATCTTTTATATTCGTTGTCTTCATCTGAGTCAAAAGAGCTACACATATCTGGATCACACATATCGGGAAAGACAGAATCCGAAACGCTATCCGCAGTAAAAAGATTCTTTACACACCTGCGGAGGCGGGGGCCTGGGGAAGGCAGAAGACAATGCTGACCGTACTTTTACTAAAAGCCGTATATCTTCTAAAAAAAACTAGAAGATTCCCCCTTTACTATATTTGCTGTGCACTCTTTACAAAGGGGCTTGGACACAGATGAAGGCAACCGCTTTGCACACACTCCACATTTCCTAGGCTTAAGTTTAGTAGAAGAGGATGACTCCTTTTCTCCCTAGAATATAAGGGAGAGATGGGTCAGCCACAACAGGCCATAACAGTAATACCGGTGCCTGGAGTCAGGCTACTAACTGTTCCCTGTACGGTGGCAGGCTCTTGTCCTGAGCCTGGTGTGGTAGGGGCACTCATTACGGAAGTCCCGTCCACACCTATAGGTCTGCTGCTGCTGCAGCTTGTTGCTGCCGCCACCTCTATTGCTCCAGACTGGGAGTCGGGTGCTGAGACTGGACGCTATCTCTGTGGGCCCCGCGCTTTAACTGCGCGGCTACTTCCGGGTCTGGGATGCCGGCCCTGACATCAGGACGCTTTGGACACACCTCCCGCGGCCGACGTCATCACCCGGCGGCCGGAGGGAATCGCGTCTTAGCGTCGCTCCATACCTCTGCGCATTGAACCCACCTGGGCCGCCGCAGCAGGGAACTTCACCGGGGACCCTGCTAATTCGGGTCCCGGGCAAAGGCTTCCGATGGAGGGAGGGAGAGCCAGACCCTGGAACCGACTCTCAGCCTGAATACAAACCAGGTAGGTTGTTAAACAAAAAAAGAAGAAAAAAAAAATTATATATACATACAGTACAGACCAAAAGTTTGGACACACCTTCTCATTCAAAGAGTTTTCTGTATTTTCATGACTTTGAAAATTGTAGATTCACACTGAAGGCATCAAAACTATGAATTAACACATGTGGAATTATATACTTAACAAAAAAAGTGTGAAACAACTGAAAATATGTCTATATTCTAGGTTCTTCAAAGTAGCCACCTTTTGCTTTGATTACTGCTTTGCACACTCTTGGCATTCTCTTGATGAGCTTCAAGAGGTAGTCACCTGAAATGGTGATCCAACAGTCTTGAAGGAGTTCCCAGAGATGCTTAGCACTTGTTGGCCCTTTTGCCTTCACTCTGCGGTCCAGCTCACCCCAAACCATCTTGATTGGGTTCTGGTCTGGTGACTGTGGAGGTCAGGTCATCTGGCGTAGCACCCCATCACTCTCCTTTTTGGTCAAATAGCCCTTACACAGCCTGGAGGTGTGTTTGGGGTCATTGTCCTGTTGATAAATAAATGATGGTCCAACTAAAAGCAAACCGGATGGAATAGCATGCCGCTGCAAGCTGCTGTGGTAGCCATGCTGATCTTCATTTCTTAAAGTACTGATGGCCACTCGTTTTTCTTTACTTAGCTGCTTTTTTCTTGCCATAATACAAATTCTAACAGTCTATTCAGTAGGACTATCAGCTGTGTATCCACCTGACTTCTGCCCAACACAACTCATGGTCCCAACCCCATTTATAAGGCAAGAAATCCCACTTATTAAACCTGACAGGGCACACCTGTGAAGTGAAAACCATTTCAGGTGACTACCTCCTGAAGCTCATCAAGAGAATGCCAAGAGTGTGCAAAGCAGTAATCAAAGCAAAAGGTGGCTACTTTGAAGAACCTAGAATATAAGACATATTTACAGTTGTTTCACACTTTTTTGTTAAGTATATAATTCCACATGTGTTAATTCATAGTTTTGATGCCTTCAGTGTGAATCTACAATTTTCATAGTCATGAAAATACAGAAAACTCTTTGAATGAGAAGGTGTGTCCAAACTTTTGGTCTGTACTATATATATATATATATATATATATATATATATATCTGCCAGGAAAACCTCCAGAGGTCTCCCAGCACCTCTCTGAGTTTCCTTCCTGTGGCAGGACAGGAAAAACACTGGTGGTGGAAGGAAGGGGAGGGAATTTAAACCTCTCTGTGTTTTTCCTGTCCTATCAGAGGAGAGTCAATCTTAGGATGTGCTGTCATGGAGACGACTGGGGAAATCATATAGTATAATGTTTCAAAAGAACAGTGGAAAATTGGGTGAGGGAGAGAGGGTAGCCCACGCGATCCCTGTGTGGTGCTATGCTCGCTCGCAATCCTGACTGGCTGAGAAACCCTTTTCGCTATCACCAGCGAAACCGAGTCTATCAGTAGTACTGCCACCAGCTCTCATTTGATATAATTCCGGTTAGTTAACAGATTATATCGGGTCGGCAGCCAACCCGAGGTAGCATATAACAATATTACCAACAAGAACACGGACGTGGGGATTCGTGATCGAGATACAAGAACACCTCAAGAATAAATTGTATATTTAATCACCTTAAGGGCTCACTAGATATAACTATATACACAGCAAAGGGATACAGTGGTCAGATATGCAGATACAAGTGGTATGATACAACAGAATTAAACAAAACAATAGTCAGTTACCAGAGAGATGGATAGTCTGTTAAAGGGGTTCTCCGGTAATTAAGAAAATTAAAATACTTAAATATTACTTTATTATAAATATATTCCCAAACACCTTTCATTAGTTATAATGCAACGTTTTGTTTGGGTTGCAATCATTGGGAGAAATAAAATGGCTGCCGTCCTATTAGTTTACACAAAACCTGTCCAAATCACACAGGAGGACAAGTTACTTCAGAACACTGAGCTAAAGAGCTGCCTCATCCTTCTCTCTGCTCTGCTTGTCAGGGATTATGGTCCTGGATACAGATAAGATCTTCAGCTGAATTTCTGTAGGAATGGAGTTTATAAGGATATATGAAGTACAGAGAGGATGGTGGAGATGTGAGTAAAGAGCAGCAGCTCTTGTATGCAGCCTTCATTACGACAGTCTGTCCTGTCCATCCTCTCTGTACTTCATGTCTCCTGATGAGCTCCTTTCCTTTAGAGATTCAGCTGAAGATCTTATTATCTGTATTCAGGATCATATTCCCTGCCAAGTAGAGCAGAGAGGAGGATGAGGCAGCTCTTTAAATATAAAGGTATTTGGGAATATATTTATAATATATTTATAATAAAGTAATATTTAGGTATTTTCATTTTCTTAATTCCTGGAGAACCCCTTTAAGATCAGTTCTCCATCGAGGTAAGGCCTGGCTGTAACCACTTGGGGGGCAATGATGTCAGCAACTTGTCCACTGTCACTCCAAACACAATGCTCAGGGTGACCCTTCAGTGAAAGACACTGGCCTCTGTTCTGTGTGGCCTTTTACCCTGTAGCCTGCCACTCCATTCCCCTCCTCCCCCCTGTCCCAGTTCTGGTAGCAAAAGCCCCAAAAAACCACTATGGCCCATAGGTCCAGACTGGGAGGTTACAGGGAAAGGGTTCTGGCACCAACTAATTCGCCTGGGTTCCGGCTACAGGTGAAGACCAAAAACAACACACTTATCAGGTCCCTGCTTAAAGATCCCCATATCTCCACTTCCTGATATGTGATCGCTAACTTATGGACATGTACCTAACCCTCTCTGTCCCCGACTCGCGAATATATGATTGGCTTATGCTTGTGATCAACAGCCAATCCATAATTCTTTATTAATTCCTGGCTCCAATATGTCTCGAAATTAATTCCTCATTCCTCACAATATAGAATAAAAGATTGATGTTTCCACCCATAACATACGTAAAAATATAAATGGAAGATCTATATACAAATACAGTTTGTGATCCCAATATTTGTATATGAAAGAGAACATAATACATATAAATAAGACATGATTTGTATAAATGTTTGTTCATATAGATAAAACATGGAGCATGAGTAACATAAAAATACTTTACAAGTAAGGCTACTTTTACACTAGCATTTACATTTTCCGCAATTGAGGTCCGTCATAGGGTCTCAATACCGGGAAAAAACGCTTCCGTTTTGTCTCCATTCATTGTCAATGGGGACAAAACATAACTAAACAGAACAGAATGCTCCAAAATGCATTCTGCTGTTCTCATACCGGAGAGCAAACTGCAGCATGCTGCGGTTTGCTTTCTGTCCTGGGATGCGGAGCAAGACACAATGCAAGTCAAGTATGTTAAAGATAATATAACCGGATCCGTTCATAACGGATGCAGATGGTTGTATTAGCAGTAACGGAAGTGTTTTCGTTGAACCCTGCCGGATCCAGCAAAAACGCTAGTGTGAAAGTAGCCTAATAAAACATGATTTATACTGATTCATATACATAATGTATATAATTTGATTTCCTTGCTGATATATTCTAAACAACTACCCATCACCTTCCAGATCTGAGGTTTCGTCCTCACCCAATTTTCCACTGTATTGTACTATATGATTCTGTCACATGACAATTGCTTTTTAGACTCGAGAAAGGGGCCATGCACCCTGAAACGCGTCGTCAATAAAAGATCGGTACTTCATCTGTGCCTCGGGTCATGTCTCACGTCTACTGACTATCCATCCAGAGACGTGGTAGATACCATACTGCTACTCATTTCCGTGCATTTTATGTAAGGCTACTTTCACACTAGCCTAGTTCTGGCTGCACACATGAACTAGCAGCAGCACGGATCCGACAGGCTGTTCACCCGTTCTACTTCCAAACATTTCTTTTTATCTAATCTAAAATGTAATACACAAGACACTCTAGAAAAAAAACATTTTAGTGAATTTTCATTTTTCAGATATGCAGTAGCTTTCATTATACCAGTAGTCTGAGGACTTCACAGACAGACAGACACAACTTCCCACCTGATTCCATCCAACATCTCTTTCAGCGTCATAGGGTCAATTTTGTCCTGTAACAGAAGGCAAAATATATAGTTTTTTTTTTTTTTTTTTTTTTTTTAAAAAACATTCTTTATTTTTATATAGTACAAATAACAGACTTGTCGAGAAACAGTAAAAAAAAAGGTTGAACAGGAAGTTGCTCATATCTAGTCCAAATGCATTTCCCCCAGACCCCCAAAAATTTCTTCCTGCACTGATCTGGGCTTTTTAGGAATTTCCATTTGAATAGTTGCTCTGATTGCCCCGATCAACTCCTCAATATCGTCTAGATTAAACAGAAATCTTTTATATTCGTTGTCTTCATCTGAGTCAAAAGAGCTACACATATCTGGATCAGACATATCGGGAAAGACAGAATCCGAATCGCTATCCGCAGTGAAAAGATTCTTTACACACCTGCGGAGGCGGGGGCCTGGGGGAGGCAGAAGACAATGCTGACCGTACTTTTATTAAAAGACATATATCTTCTAAAAAACTAGAAGATTCCCCCTTTACTATATTTGCTGTGCACTCTTTACAAAGGGACATGGACCCAGATGAAGGCAACCGCTTTGCACACACCCCACATTTCCTAGGCTTAAGTTTAGTAGAAGAGGATGACTCCTTTTCTCCCTAGAATATAAGAAAGAGAAGGGTCAGCCACAACAGGCCATAACAGTAATACCGGTGCCTGGAGTCAGGCTACTAACTGTTCCCTGTACGGTGGCAGGCTCTTGTCCTGAGCCTGGTGGGGTAGGGGCACTCATTACGGAAGTCCCGTCCACATCTATAGGTCTGCTGCTCCTGCAGCTTGTTGCTGCCGCCTCTATTGCTCCAGACTGGGAGTCGGGTGCTGAGACCGGACGCCATCTCTGCGGGCTCCGAGCTTTAACTGCGCGGCTACTTCCGGGTCTGGGACGCCGGCCCTGACATCAGGACGCTTTGGACACACCTCCCGCGGCCGACGTCATCACCCAGCGGCCGGAGGGAATCGCGTCTTAGCGTCGCTCTGGCCGCTCCATACCTCTGCGCATTGAACCCATCTGGGCCGCCGCAGCAGGGAACTTCACCTGGGACCCTGCTAATTCGGTTCCCGGGCACAGGCTTCCGATGGAGGGAGGGAGAGCCAGACCCTGGAACCGACCCTCAGCCTGAATACCACCCAGTTAGGTTGTTAAACAAAAAAAGAAGAAAAAATAAATAAATAAATATATATATATATATATATATATATATATATATATATATATATATATATATATATATATACACACATATATATATACACACACACACACACACAGTGCCTTGCGAAAGTATTTGGCCCCTGAAACTTTTCAACCTTTTGCCACATTTCAGGCTTCAAACAAAAAGATATAACATTTTAAATTTTTGGTGAAGAATCAACAAGTGGGTCACAATTGTGAAGTGGAACGAAATTTATTGGATCATTTAAACTTTTTTTGTAATAATAAAACTGAAAAGTGGGGTGTGCAAAATTATTCGGCCCCCTTACATTAATACTTTGTTGCGCCACCCTTTGCTGCGATTACAGCTGCAAGTCGCTTGGGGTATGTCTCTATCAGTTTTGCACATCTAGAGACTGAAATTCTTGCCCATTCTTCCTTGCAAAACAGCTCGAGCTCTTTGAGGTTGGATGGAGAGCGTTTGTGAACAGCAGTTTTCAGCTCTTTCCACATATTCTCAATTGGATTCAGGTCTGGACTTTGACTTGACCATTCTAAGACCTGGATACGTTTATATTTGAACCATTACATTGTAGATTTTGCTTTATGTTTGGGATCATTGTCTTGTTGGAAGATAAATCTCCGTCCTAGACTCAGGTCTTTTGCAGACTCCAACAGGTTCTCATCCAGAATGGTCCTGTATTTGGCTCCATCCATCTTCCCATCAATTTTAACCCTCTTCCCTGTCCCTGCTGATGAAAAGCAGGCCCAGACCATGATGCTGCCACCACTATGTTTGACAGTGGAGATGATGTGTTCAGGGTGATGAGCTGTGTTGTTTTTATGCCAAACATCGTTTTGCATTGTTTCCAAAAAGTTCAATTTTGGTTTCATCTGACCAGAGCACCTTCTTACACATGTTTGGTGTGTCTCCCAGGTGGCTTGTGGCAAGCTGTAAACAAGACTTTTTATGGATATCTTTGAGAAATGGCTTTCTTCTTGCCACTCTTCCATAAAGGCCAGATTTGTGAAGTGTTCGACTGATTGTTGTCCTATGGACAGACTCTCCCACCTCAGCTGTAGATCTCTGCAGTTCATCCAGAATGATCATGGGCCTCTTGGCTGCATCTCTGATCAGTCTTCTCCTTGTTTGAGATAAAAGTTTAGAGGGACGGCCGGGTCTTGGTAGATTTGCAGTGGTCTGATACTCCTTCCATTTCAATATGATCGCTTGCACAGTGCTCCTTGGGATGTTTAAAGCTTGGGAAATCTTTTGGTATTCAAATCCGGCTTTAGACTTCTCCACAATAGTATCACAGATCTGCCTGGTGTGTTCCTTGGTCTTCATGATGCTCTGTGTGCTTTAAACAGAACCCTGAGACTATCACAGAGCAGGTGCATTTATATGGAGACTTGATTACACACAGGTGGATTCTATTTACCTTCATCAGTCATTTAGGACAACATTGGATCATTCAGAGATCCTCAATGAACTTCTGGAGTGAGTTTTCTGAACTGAAAGTAAATGGGCCGAATAATTTTGCACGCCCAACTTTTCAGTTTTATTATTACAAAAAAAGTTTAAATGATCCAATAAATTTCGTTCCACCTCACAATTGTGACCCACTTGTTGTTGATTCTTCACCAAAAATGTAAAATGTTATATCTTTTTGTTTGAAGCCTGAAATGTGGCAAAAGGTTGAAAAGTTCATATATATATATATATATATATATATATATATATATATATATACATACATATATACACACACATGCATACTAGCTGAAGGACCCCGCCCGGGTGTATTTGATCCATTTCATTTAGGCTAGGGCTACACGGCGACAGTTGTCGCGCGACACCCGTCGCAGCCAGGATCCCCGAGTAGCAGGGATCCCATAGAGATGAATGGGATGCTGCGACTGCCGCGGCGATCCCATTCATCTCTATGGGATCCCCGCTACTCAGGGATCCTGGCTGCGACAACTGTCGCCGTGTAGCCCTAGCCTTAATGTTTGTGTGTGTGACATAAAAAAAAAAATAATAATAATATCGAGAGTGACCTCTACAGCAGCCCGCCCCATATAACTGACCGCCACAGCAGCTAGAGTGGCCACTGTCTTCACCCCAGAAAGCCAGACCTCACCGGCCATTCCCCCAAACGTGAAAAAATGCCCTTGGTTACCATGTAGACACACCACTAAACATGAGGCCACGCCCCCTGGCTCCGTGAAGACACGGAGGAGAAGCTGAGCGTGAGGGGAAGGCTGGACATTCTGGCTTTCAGACTCCCTGTCCTCTGTCATGCGCAGGGCCTGGATGATCACAGGGGGCGTGGCCTCTTGTTTAGGGGTGTGGCTTTATGGGGACCGGTGACACAGCTTCATGTTGGGGTAAGGCTGGACATTCTGGCTTTCAGACTCCCTGTCCTCTGTCATGCGCAGGGCCTGGATGGACACACGGATGTCCTTTTGAACAGCTCACTCTCAGACAGCAGCACTGTGCTGTCTGAGCATGAGCTGCAGGGAGAAAGTCACACTCCCTCCCACCCCTGCAGCTGACAGAAGTTGATTTTTACCTTCATTTTTTCAATCCCGGTCAGATGCGGAGTGGAAGGGGCGTGGCCTGACTGAGTCAGGGGCGTGACTTAGTGGGACCTGGGGGTGGGGCTTTTAAGTCCTTCTTTTGAAGGTCGCCTGAATTACAGGCCGATGCCATAGTAATTTCGGAGGAAAGAAAACATCTTTTATTACTACTGAATGGTAAATATATGAAATTCACATTATATGAGGTAATGATTGATGATGAGTAAGTCTAAAACATAAGTTATATTTAACCAGAATACCCCAGTGTCATCCACAGCGCTCTGCCCCTTTAAAGCAGACCTACAGCAGTGAACTGGCTAGGTTGTTATAAAAACCTGGTGTGTGTGTGGAGACTAACTGCCTGGGAGCTTCTATTGGCTGATAAGGGTCATGTGACCAGGCTACTATTGGCTAATGCATTTTTTGGGAATATCTCAGGAACGGTACATCCTGGAGAGTTGAAAACTGTTCTAAAACCTTCCCAGACACCTGATGTACATGTGTGCCAAATTTTGTGATTGTAGCTGCAGCGGTGCGGATTCCTTTAGCGGACATACACACACACACTCAGCTTTATATACTATATATACTGTATATTAGGGTTGTCACGATACCAGAATTTTGAGTTCGATACCGATACGTACAAAAGTATCACGATACTCCATACTGATACGATACCTCGCCAAAATAAAGAAGAACCTATTAATGCCACCCTGGCCCTTATCTGTGCACCCCTCACCCCCCCCCCCTGACCTTGCTTTTGACCCTGCTCTGTGCACCACCCTGGCCCTTTCAATGCAGCCCCTGGCTCTTATCTGCGCCCCTTTGGCTGTGCCTACCTGGCCCCTGTCTGCACCCCTGGGATCCTTGTCTTTGTACGCCTCTTCCTGGTCTGCGCCCCTGGGCCCTTATCTGTGCCCCACTCCCTCTTTGTCTGTGCCTCTCTGGTTCTCGTCTCTGCTGCCCCCTGTGTGCGCCACCCTGGCCCTTATCTGTGCACCCCTCACCCCCCCCCCCCTCACCCCAGGACCTTGCTTGTGACCCTGCCCCTTACCCCTGATCTGTGCGCCACTGGCCCTTTTCAGTGTAGCCCCTAGCCTTATCTTGGTCCCCCCAGGCCTTGTTTGTACAGGTGTACTGTGACATCACTGTGTTTATTATCCCTGTACAGTGACATCACTGTGTTTATTATCCCTGTACAGTGATATCGCTGTGTGTATTATCCCAGTGCAGGAAGAGGTAAGTGGTCCGTGTTTGTGTGTTTGTTTTCTATTTTTCAGGGTCGTGAATGCAGAGGACTACGTCGGATTCAGTGGACTATGTCGGACCAGCTTTTTTTTTTGTTTTTTAAATAAAATGGTCAAACAGGGGTCTGGGGGAGTGTTTATTTCAATAAAATGTTTTATACTTGTGTGTGTGTGTGTATTTTTTTTTTACAATACTACAGTTTTAGTAATTACGGCTATCTACATACGGCCCTGATTACTAATTCTGGGCTTAGTGCTTGCAGGTATGGCAGGCCAGCACCCCAGACCCCTGTTTGACCATTTTATTTTATAAAAAAAAAAAAAAGCTGGTCTGACGTAGTCCTCTGCATTCACGACCCTGAAAAATAGAAAACAAACACACAAACACAGACCACTTACCTCTTCCTGCACTGGGATAATACACACAGCGATGTCACTGTACAGGGATAATAAACACAGTGATGTCACAGTACAGGGATAATAAACACAGTGATGTCACAGTACAGGGATAATAAATCTCAGATCAACACATTGTGCCCCCATCAGACCTCAGATCAGCCTCTTGTGCCCCCATCAGACCTCAGGTCAGCCTCTTGTGCCCCCATCAGACCTCAGGTCAGCCTCTTGTGCCCCCATCAGACCTCAGGTCAGCCTCTTGTGCCCCCATCAGACCTCAGGTCAGCCTCTTGTGCCCCCATCAGACCAGCCTCTTGTGCCCCCATCAGATCAGCCTCTTGTGCCCCCATCAGACCAGCCTCTTGTGCCCCCATCAGACCAGCCTCTTGTGCCCCCATGTGCCCCCATCAGACCTCAGGTCAGCGAGTTGTGCCCCCCCCTAAGACCTCAGGTCAGTGTCTTGTGCCCCCCTCAGACCTCAGATCAGCCCACCCAGCCACTTTTAAAAAATCATACTTACCTGTTCTGGCCGCCGCCGCTGTCCTCAGGTTCCCCGCTCCACTCTCTTGCCTGCCGGCGCTCACTATGACCTGACGCTGCGTCAGGTCATAGCGTCAGGTCATAGTGCGCCAGGGAAGACGGTGTAGCGCGGAACCAGTGAGGACAACGGCGGCCAGAACAGGCAAGTATGATTTTTTTTTTTAAGTGGCTGGGACCTGGGTGGGCTGATCTGAGGGGGGTGCGGGGGCCCTGGCAGCGCGGCAGCATGGCAGGCAGATATTATAACATGGGGCAACGCATTAAAGTGATGCGCGCGCCATGTTCTAAGTATCGTACTGCAAGAAAACTCGGTATCGAGCTTCGGTACCGCACTAGGTACCGAAACCGTACCGAGTTTTCGATATATCGTGCAACCGTCCTGTGTATATATATAACATAGTAACATAGTTTGTAAGGCCGAAAAAAGACATCTGTCCATCCAGTTCAGCCTGTTTTCCTACAAGTTGATCCAGGGGAAGGCAAAAAAAACCCTATGAGGTAGAAGCCAATTTTCCTCACTTTAGGGGGAAAAATTCCTTCCCGACTCCAGTCAGGCAATCAGAATAACTCTCTGGATCAACGACCCATCTCTAGTAACTATAACCTGTAATATTATTACCCTCCAGAAATACATCCAGGCCCTTCTTGAACTCTCTTAGTGAACTTACCATCACCACCTCCTCAGGCAGAGAGTTCCATAGTCTCACTGCTCTTACCGTAAAGAATCCTCTTCTATGTTTATGTACAAACCTTCTTTCCTCCAGACGCAGAGGATGTCCCCTCGTCACAGTCACAGTCCTGGGGATAAATAGATGATGGGATAGATCTCTGTACTGACCCTGATATATTTATACATAGTTATTAGATCTCCCCTCAGTCGTCTTTTTTCTAAAGTGAATAACCCTAATTTTGATAATCTTTCTGGGTACTGTAGTCCACCCATTCCAGTTATTACTTTAGTTGCCCTCCTCTGAACCCTCTCCAGCTCTGCTATGTCTGCCTTGTTCACAGGAGCCCAGAACTGTACACAGTACTCCATGTGTGGTCTGACTAGTGATTTGTAAAGTGGCAGGACTATGTTCTCATCACGGGCATCTATGCCTCTTTTGATGCAACCCATTATCTTATTGGCCTTGGCAGCAGCTGTCTGACACTGGTTTCTGCACCTTAGTTTGCTGTTCACTAAAATTCCTAGGTCCTTTTCCATGTCAGAGTTACCCAATGCTTTACCATTTAGTATGTACTGGTGTCTTGCATTATTCCTTCCCATATGCATAACCTTACATTTGTCAGTGTTAAACCTCATCTGCCACTTTTCTGCCCAAGCCTCTAGTCTATCCAGATCCATCTGTATCAGTGTACTGTCCTCTTCTGTGTTAATTACTTTACACAGTTTAGTGTCATCTGCAAAAATTGATATTTTACTGTGCAAGCTTTCTACAAGATCATTAATAAATATATATATATATATATATATATATATATATATATATATATATCTGCCAGGAAAACCTCCAGAGGTCTCCCAGCACCTCTCTGAGCTTCCTTCCTGTGGCAGGACAGGAAAAACAGTGGTGGTGGAAGGAAGGGGAGGGAATTTAAACCTCTCTGTGTTTTTCCTGTCCTATCAGAGGAGAGTCAGTCTCAGGATGTGCTGTCATGGAGATGACTGGGGAAATCATATAGTATAATGTTTCAAAAGAACAGTGGAAAATTGGGTGAGGACTAAAGCTCAGATCTGGAAGGTAGCTGGTAGTTGCTTAGACTATATCTGAAATGCATTATTCCTATCCTCTTGCAGAGATAGGTCGACTGTTCCTTGGGAACTCCAACTCGTAAGACATGCATAACTTATATTTTAATATGATTAGGTAAGCCCCTATTAGCAGGAGAGCTTCCTTATAGAAAAACACATAACACAAAGACATGAGACTAGACATATAACAGACATTCAACTAAAAAATAACGTAATGGGGGGGGGGGGGGGTAGAGCCATTTATAGTGCCTATTCCAATCTAACGAGGAACTAGTATCCGGACTGACCAATGGAACTTAAAGGGAATCGGTCAGCTCTGAAACGCCCTCCAAACTAGAGTAAGCGGTGTATAGTGTAGGTGCCGTTGAGTCCGGTTATGTAATTTTTATCTTCACACTCGCTTCCATTCTGATGTTGTGCTCCCACAAACCTGCAGTAAAATGTACTCAGTGGACTCCAGTGCTCACTCACATAATGGAGAGGACTCAAAGAAGAGTCCTCTCAATGCATTTTACTGCTGGTTTGTAGAGTTATCTGAAAGTCTGGTTTTGTAAGTTTCCGAATGACCTCTTCAATTTTCTCCCAGTAAGATGTAAATCAGAGGGCAGGTCCACCAAATGTGAGACAATGTACTAGTTGGTGTACTACAATGTACTACTATGTCGGTTTTAAAACACAATTCTGGTCACCCAGTATCGCATATAAAGTCGAGACTTTCCTTTGCTTGGGGATAGATGCCTTGATGAGCTTCTCAAATGATGTAAGAGTTCTTTGGGTAGGGTATTTCTCCAGTACCTTCTTACAAACAGAATTAAAATGTTCTTTTGTAAGAAAGAAAGTAGGAGAATCCCTGATTGGCTGTGGAAAAATCTCACTTGATGGGACCTCGTTATTAAGGACCTTTCACCACTCCTGACATGCCTATTTTAATAGCTTCATGCATCCCACAAGTAATAACAATTCTGGAGCATCTATTCTTATGGCTCTATGTTGTGCCATTCCTTTATTATTTGTACTAGACGTTATGAATTAATTGCTACTAGCCTTCATAAGGGTACAGAGGGGAGGTGACCAGTTGGGGTGTGTACCTGCACAGACTTACTCTATCCAATCAGTGCTGCCATTTTCAGACTGTGCAGGGACACCCCCCAACTTGTTACCTCCCGTCTGTACCCTTACTGAAGGCTAATAATTATTCATTCATAACTTCTAGTGCAAATAATAAAGGAATGGCACAACATACAGACATAAGAATAGATGTTCCAGACTTGTTATTACATGGGGAATGCATGAAGCTATTGAAACAGACGTGTCAGGAGAGGTGAAAGGTCCTCTTTAACAATATATTCTCCTAACTTAAGAGGCAATAGAGACTTCCATGCTTCTATACATATCCCTTCCTGTACTCCCAGGAAATCTGGCAGCAAACCTAACGGCATCAGTGGTGACGGCATTGGGGCCAAAACTTTACCAACCGTCCTCCAAACCTCCCTCACGCCTGCCAACATGGGATCTATGTTACCCTCCACTCATGCGATCTTATCTGGCAACCAAACACATTTCTGGAACAGAGGGCCCACACTATGTTTACATAGCTTCACTACATCAGGTTGTCTTCTTGGGTCCACTAGTTCCAACCATCTACTTAGTTGTGTGGCCCGATAATATTTGGTTATATCCGGCAGGGCTGTGGAGTCGGTAAGCCAAAGCCCCGACTACTCAATTTCCCCTCACCCCGACTCCGACTCCCACTCCCTCATACATGGAGAATGTTTAAGTGATAACTTTAAATGAATTTGCATAAAATCAATAGTACAGATAAGTCATGACAAAAACAGTTTGTAATCTATCAGGCTTCTCTGGGTACAGATCACTTAGGGCCTAATCAGAGGCGTAGCTAGAGGTTCAGCACATGGGGGGGGGGGCGAAACATACTTGAGTGGGCCCCCCACTTATTGGCTTCCCAAACGCACGTTTCCAACTTCACAGGCACATACTACTAGTTGTGGTTATAATATGATGAAATGCAGAGTATAAAAGTAAATTCCCCTTTAAAAGTGTCCTCTCTGACCCAGGAAGAGGTACAGCAACGTCTTAAAAATATTAAAATAGACAAATCACCAGGACCGGATGGCATACACCCCTGTATCTTAAGAGAATTAAGTCATGTAATCAACAGACCCTTATTTCTGATATTTAAGGACTCTATACTGACGGGGAGTGTTCCACAGGATTGGCGCACAGCAAATGTGGTGCCAATATTCAAAAAGGGTCCAAAAACAGAACCCGAAAACTATGGGCCGGTAAGTTTAACTTCTGTTGTGGGTAAACTGTTTGAAGGTTTTCTGAGAGATGCTATCTTGGAGTACCTCAATGAAAATAAGCAAATAACTCCGTATCAGCATGGCTTCATGAGGGATCGGTCATGTCAAACCAATTTAATCAGTTTCTATGAGGAGGTAAGTTCTAGACTTGACCGTGGCGACTCAATGGATGTCGTATATTTGGATTTCTCCAAAGCGTTTGACACGGTACCACATAAAAGGTTATTATATAAAATGAGAATGCTTGGCCTGGGAGAAAATGTCTGTATGTGGGTAAGTAACTGGCTCAGTGATAGAAAACAGAGGGTGGTTATTAACGGTAGATACTCAGATTGGGTCACTGTCACTAGTGGGGTACCACAGGGGTCTGTATTGGGTCCTATTCTCTTCAATATATGTATTAATGATATTGTAGAAGGTTTGCATAGTAAAATATCAATTTTTGCAGATGACACTAAACTGTGTAACGTAATTAACACAGAGGAGGACAGTGCACTGCTACAGCAGGATCTGGATAGACTGGAGGCTTGGTCAGAAAAGTGGCAGATGAGGTTTAACACTGACAAATGTAAGGTTATGCATATGGGAAGGAATAATGCAAGTCACCAGTACATACTAAATGGTAAAGCACTGGGTAACTCTGACATGGAAAAGGACCTAGGAATTTTAGTGAACAGCAAACTAAGCTGTAGAAGCCAGTGCCAGACAGCTGCTGCCAAGGCCAATAAGATAATGGGTTGCATCAAAAGGGGCATAGATGCCCGTGATGAGAACATAGTCCTGCCACTTTACAAATCACTAGTCAGACCACACATGGAGTACTGTGTACAGTTCTGGGCTCCTGTGAACAAGGCAGACATAGCAGAGCTGGAGAGGGTTCAGAGGAGGGCAACTAAAGTAATAACTGGAATGGGTGGACTACAGTACCCAGAAAGATTATCAAAATTAGGGTTATTC
Organism: Rhinella marina; assembly: GCA_900303285.1. Lineage (NCBI taxonomy): Eukaryota > Metazoa > Chordata > Amphibia > Anura > Bufonidae > Rhinella > Rhinella marina. The sequence continues at coordinate 63,291 of ONZH01011769.1, read as the reverse complement.
ACTTTAGAAAAAAGATGACTGAGGGGAGATCTAATAACTATGTATAAATATATCAGAGGTCAGTACAGAGATCTCTCCCATGATCTATTTATCCCGAGGACTGTGACGAGGGGACATCCTCTGCGTCTGGAGGAAAGAAGGTTTGTACACAAACATAGAAGAGGATTCTTTACGGTAAGAGCAGTGAGACTATGGAACTCTCTGCCTGAGGAGGTGGTGATGGTAAGTTCACTAAAAGAGTTCAAGAAGGGCCTGGATGTATTTCTGGAGGGTATTACAGGTTATAGTTACTAGAGAGGGGTCGTTGATCCAGGGAGTTATTCTGATTGCCTGATTGGAGTCGGGAAGGAATTTTTCCCCCTAAAGTGAGGAAAATTGGCTTCTACCTCACAGGGTTTTTTTTTTGCCTTCCTCTGGATCAACTTGTAGGAAAACAGGTTGAACTGGATGGACAGATGTCTTTTTTGGCCTTACAAACTATGTTACTATGTTAATACTGTATTAGCAAGAAGACTATATAAACTGCTAGATCATCTATGCTGTTAAGTACAGTACAATAGACTTTCTACATACCCTACTCTAAATACTCTACCACATAATGCAGTAAAATATAGGATTAATAGGAGTAAAAAAGGGGACTCCTATGTTAAAGGAAATCTGTCCCCAGCTTTTACATCACTAAACTAACAGTCCCTTGCCCCCATCAGACCTCAGATCAGCGTATTGTGCCCCCATCAGACCTCAGATCAGCGTATTGTGCCCCCATCAGACCTCAGATCAGCGTATTGTGCCCCCATCAGACCTCAGATCAGCAGAATGTGCCCCCATCAGACCTCAGATCAGCAGAATGTGCCCCCATCAGACCTCAGATCAGCTGAATGTACCCCCATCAGACCTCAGATCAATAGAATGTTCCCCCATCAGACCTCAGATCGGCTTAATCTGCCCCCATCAGACCTCAGATAGGCTTAATGTGCCCCCATCAGACCTCAGATCAGCGTATTGTGCCCCCATCAGACCTCAGATCGGCTTAATGTGCCCCCATCAGACCTCAGATCGGCTTAATGTGCCCCCATCAGACCTCAGATCGGCTTAATGTGCCCCCATCAGACCTCAGATCGGCTTAATGTGCCCCCATCAGACCTCAGATCGGCTTAATGTGCCCCCATCAGACCTCAGATCGGCTTAATGTGCCCCCATCAGACCTCAGATCGGCTTAATGTGCCCCCATCAGACCTCAGATCGGCTTAATGTGCCCCCATCAGACTCCATAATGGAAGCGCTCACTTGTATTTGCCTGATTGTAATAAGGCCATCCCTGCTGGGCCCCCCCAGAGGTATTGGGCCCGGAGCATCGCCTCCCCTGCCCCCCCCCCAGCAGCTACGCCTCTGGGCCTGATGTATGAAAACTGTCTAGGTCTAAGACTTTTTTTGTTGCCCATAGCAACCAATCAGAGCTCCCCTTTCATTTCTCCAGAGCACTATATGAAATGAAAGGGGAGCTCTGATTGGTTGCTATGGGCAACAAAGAAACTTCTACACCTAGACAGATTTCATACATAAGGGCCCTAGGTGTTTTACATCAGCAGCAGATAGAAGCCATGAAAGCAGCTAACCTCTCCAAACATGAGCTCAGAGGAAACAAAGCATACAGAGAGAACATGCACTGGACATAAAGGGCAGTACACAGTCATCTCAACTAAAAGCCGAAATCCTTAGATCAGGAATAGAACAGACATTTATAGGACATTTCATCATTTTCACAAATTCTTATAAAAATATATTCAGCACTGAACTAAATGTACTAATTCATTATATATTTTAGGAGTCGGAGTCGGTCCATTTCATACCGACTCCACCAAAATGGTGACCGACTCCACGACTCCGACTCCACAGCTCTGATATCCGGTACTCCTAGGCCTCCCTTTTCTCTAGGCCTGGTCATGATTTTATATGAAATTCGTGGTATCTTCCCAAATATACTGTGCAAACTTTCTCTTAAGATCTATGAAGAATCTTTTTGGCAGAAGTATGGGAACCATTTGCATGGTGTATATTACTTTAGGTGGTACATATGCCTTCATAATATTTTTCCTGCCATCCAAGACAGAAATGGGAGATGATATTGCTGTAGAAGTTGTCTAATATTGTCTAGAAGAGGAGCATAGTTAGAGGTCTGTTAAATTATTGGGGATTTGGATCCCTAGGTATTTTACTGGACCCTGTGACCAATGGAATGGTATTAATGTTTTCAGTTTGTCCATTTAGGCTTTTGACAATGTTATATTAAAGTAATTCAGACTTGTTTGCGTTTACCTTGAAGTCCGACAATCTACTAAATTCCATCAGTTTCTCCTCTAGAGTGACCAACTCCTTCTCTGGGTTTGTCACCAGAAACAGCAGGTCATCTGCAAACGCGGTGCATTTCAAGTTCCGCGCACCAAATTCCACCCCCGCGATGTCTTCAGTCTGCCTAACAGATTGGATAAGGGTTTCAGCAACCAAAATAAAAAGTGCAGGGGACAGCAGACATCCCTGCCTTGTTCCATTGGTGATTTCAAAAACAGGGGAGAGAGTGCCATTAACTCTTAGCCTAGCATGCGGTTCTTTGTATAAGGTAAATATTGCCTGAACAAAAAAGTCAGGGATAGCGACCCTGCCTAAAGTCAGTCTTATGAATTCCCAATTAACCCTGTCGAACACCTTTTCGGCGTCAATGCCCAACAAGACTAGGGGGAACTTCTGGGTGTGTGCTAAATGGATAGAGTGAAATATCCTATGGGAATTGTCTTTTCCCTCTCTGCCAAATCCTGATTGCTCACATCCTACATATAGTTTTTAATGACAACTGATAAGGGTTTCTAATGTTTCTAAAGTGTTGTTATAACTCTTTAAAGGAAATCTGTCAGCAGGATAATCGCTATTGAAGTAAAGCCATAGCCTAATAGCACTTAGTACCTTATTTCCAGGTGTGCTTTTGTTTCAGCAATAGAGGTTTTCGATCTTCTGAAAATCCAGTTTATTTGGTATGCAAATGAGCCAGTAAGGTGCCCAGAGGGGCGTCACTCTTGCAGGAAGGAGCTCAGACACGCCTCCTACATCACATTCAAGTCATAACTCTGCCCCCCTTTTCCCTGCTCACAGCATGAGGGTGGGCTTGGGCACTAGCAGGAGGCGTGCCTGGGCTCCTTCCTCTAAGAGTAATGCCCCTCTGGGCACCTTACTGTCTCATTTGCATACCAAATACACTGGATTTTCAGAAGATAGAAAACACCTATTGCTGAAACAAAGGCACATCTGGAAATAAGGTACTTAGTGGTATTAGGACATGGCTTTACTTCAATAGCGGTAATCCTGCTGACAGATTTCCTGTAACCACATCTGGCAAGCATGATGCATACAACTATATATAGTATTATAGCTCAGGAAAGAGTCATAATGCTGCATCCATAGACTTTATAGAATTTATGGAATACTATTCCTCATTATATAACCTAGATAAATCTCCACAAACTTACCAAAGCATCTCCATCAGAGATACATTCCTTCCTATCTTCCCTTAACCTCCCTGAATTAAATGAACAACAACAGCATTCCCTTTCTCTTCCCTTCTCTTTTACGGAGATATCTCAAGCTATTTCTTCCCTTCCATTAAACAAGTCACCAGGGCCTGATGGTCTATCGAATACCTATTACAGGTCCTTTACATCTACCCTCCTCCCCTATATGATGCCAATGTTTGTGCAAGCATTCCAAGATGGTACATTCCCCAAAGAAATGCTATCGGCAGCAGTTGTCACACTACCCAAACCTGGTAAATCACAAGACAAACCCCAAAACTTTAGGCCTATGCCTAGGTCAAAGTATATGCAAAAGCGCTTGCAACTAGACTATCATAAATACTCCCATGCCTAGTGGCCATTGACCAAGTAGGCTTCACTAAAGGCAGACAACTCACAGACAACACGAGGAGGGCACTGAATATTCTTGCCCATATTTCTAGTCAGAAAAACCCTGCCTTCACGATCACATTAGACACAGAAAAGGCGTTCGACCACCTAAATTGGTAATTTGCCTTTTCTGTTTTAGAGCAAATGGAACTAGGGACCACTGCTATTATGGCTATTAAAGCCCTTTATTCAGCCCCCTCTGCTAGGGTCTTTGTGAATGGTGCGTTATCCTCCCCCTTCTCAATTTCAAATGGTACCAGGCAGGGGTACCCACTATCCCCCTCATTTGTATTGTCCATCAAACCTTTGGCCCAGGCAATGCGTCTACACCCTGAAATCACTGGTATTACTACAGGCAACATTCAGCATCGCATATCCTTGTATGCTGACAACATTTTGCTGACATTCTTATCCCCACAAAACTCATTAAAGGCCGCATTATCACTGATAACCCTAGGCTTACCAAACCTTGCTGACTATCACTTGGCGATACAAATGAACCTCCTGTATAGTTGGTGGACTGGGAAGACTTCTATTCCTTGGATTCAAATTGAAGCCACCACAGCTCCAACCAAAAACCTCAGAACATTACTGCTCGATAGTCTACATAGTTCCCCTTCCAAACTTCCATCTTTACCATATCTAATAGAAGCAGCATTATATCACTGGCATCTATTTCATTATTTCATAAGAAAAGTATGCATGACCATTTTAATGCCAAAGATATCTCTCCCCTACAATTGTTGGAACTCAAATTGGTTCAAACTGACCTATCATCATGGGTGACTCATTGACTTCAGTGGATTTCACAACTGTTTACAGGAAAGAACATCAAAACATTTGGTGATCTACAATCAGAGTTTAATTTACCTAGCAAAGACTTCTATAAATATTTGCAGATACGGCACCTTTTAAACTCGTCTGACCCATGCATATTAACCGCTAACAAAACACTCATGGAACTCTGGAGTATCCCAAAATCCACTAAAGTACTAAAACCTAGCCTTAGACCAATATATTTGTGCCTAGGGGATTAACAGACATTCCAAAAATGCTCTTCCTTCTTAGCCTGGGACAAAGAACTTCATTCCCCAGTACCCATAGGTAGCTGGATCCCAGCGCTGAAATTCAATTCTAACATCTTTCTTAGTGTATCATTATTTGAAGCAGCAGTCAAAACCTACATGAGATGGTACTTGACCCCTGACAGGTTGAGTGAAATCTATCCAGGTACATCCCATCTGTGTTGGCGAGGCTGTGGAGCCAAGGGCACTTTATTGCATATCCTATAGTCTTGCCCTAAACTGACAAACCTATGGCACAGCGTTTTTGCAGTAGCATCTCAACTTTGCGGCCTAGTTCTAGACCCCTCACCATATTGGGCTTTATTCTTTAGGGACATGCATGTGATTGCCCCTGCTTATAGGGTACCGATAGCCCATCTATTTATTGTAACCAAGTTGAATATCACAAGACATTGGAAATCCACTGAAGTTCCTACCTTAGCTGCAATACTAACACGGGTACACCAAAACTGTGTTTCTGAGAAATTGATGGCCCACAAAGACCACCGTGTGGAGAAATTTGAACGCCAATGGAAGACATGGTTAAAATTTAAACCCAATACCTAGATTGCAAACCTACCTGTAGTCTTACCAACCCAGATTTACTCTCTGAACCTAGTATGTCCAGTTACATATGTATTTTATTTATTTTTATTGTTTTTCTCATTTGTTGGTTGATATACGAGCCATGTGCAACTATACTTACTCATTTGTATGCTTTCATGTGTCATATTGCTCTTTTATGATGCTGTATCAGCCTATATAGGTATATTACAATGTATGCCTTTGTTTAATATTTTGAAAATTAATAAAAACTATTGAAAGAAAAAAAAATAAGTTCAATTGAGCTGAAGATGCAAACACATCTCATCATTTGGGAATGTACCTAATGAAGTGTGTAGTATGCATACAAAGCACATTGTCTGTATGCCAATAAAGCTATTTCCATAGTCTTCAAATCCACAGAAATCTGATTCTAAGGAGCGCTGGAGCATAGTGATCCACATTGCATCTTGTTTCATATTGTTACTTGAACCATACTTTGAAACAAGAGTCAACTGCTTGAAAGGCACTTCTGAGAGTTGGGCCTCCAATCACTAAAGGTATGCAGTAGTCTATCGATATACCTCATATGGACAGAAGCAGTGGGACATACACATTACACCAGATTTTATACACATTATACAGATTACAAATCCTTACACATTAATATAGAGTTGGTCACCCATTCAACAAGGTTGAGGTCTGTGCAGGCCAGTCACGTTCTTCCACATCAAACTGACTCAACAATGCCTTTATGGACCGTGCTTTAAGCCCTGAAGCAACTTGTTGAAATGGTGACTTTCTATTACTGTACCATTCTCGAATTGAGTGAGTTTGTTTGTTTAGAATGACCCATTCATGCACAAATGTTTGTAAAGGTAGACTAGGCGCCTGAAATACCTGAATTCATTGGTTAAGAGGTGTGTACTAATACTTTTGTTCATATAGTGTATCTCATTCTAAACAATCCTACCTAAGAAGCACCAACTCTCATGTTTTTGGAAGCACAACATACATGACTATGGAGAAAAGAGTAGGAGGGAACAGCTATAGAGAAAGGCAAACAGACAACAAAGTGGGGAATTTATTACACCCTGTGCACAATAACTCTGGATTTCCTTGTGCAAACATTTTGCAACTTGTTGAAAAATGTGTGTGGTTCGCTAGGTGTGGCAGTGGAGCTGCCAGAGGGCCATATGAGAACAAGAAGACTGGGAAAATATGGTTTTCCGTCTGTGGGGAAGGAGCAGGCTGCACCAAGGCCTGTGGGAGCCAGGACCCTCTAACCCTGAGTGGGGTAAGCACGGTGTGGTGTTTTGGGGAGCTGGGTGGTAGACAGTGACCACACGCTGGGCTGAGGATTTATGTTTATGATTTATGTTTGGTCTGCTGTAAAAGTGACAATAAAGCTGGTCGTGGCCAATTTGCACCCAGATCTGCAGTGCCAGAGTGGCTTCTTGAGGTGTGCGAACCGTTTAAGCAGAGAAGACGCTGATCCCAAGATGTCACATGGGATAAATAAATAATTTCACTCCTTCACTCCAGATTTATCACAGACTTTTCAAACTCACAAAAAAAGAAGTTGCAAACTCATTTCAGTAGAGGGGTAGCAAAAGAAAACTGGACTAGCATTTCTAGACAAAAGTAGACAAAGCCTATTTAGGCCTTCAAATCTGACATATTGTGGAAATAACTTTCCACAATAAATAAGGATAACTAAATAAGAAATTTGCAATCTTACAAATTAGAATGTCTCTGCTTTTAAAACAGGTAGTCTCAGCTGACAAAGTAGTTAATAGTTACCATATGTCTATTTTATGCTGGCATCATTGTTCAATCATAGGTATTTTCTGGAGGCATTAAAAAGCTTATAAATTTAGCAGTAATTTTACAAATTTTCAAAAATAGATTCAAAATTTAATTTTTTTTAGGGACCAATTCAGTTCTTCAGGCCTAGATATTAGAACCCCCCACAAATCTCCCCATTTTAAAAACTGCACCCTCAAAGTGTTCGAAAATGACATTTTAGTTTGGTAACCCTTTAGGTGTTTAATAGAATTTAACTACAGTGTGGATTTTGGGAAACTCATTTTTAGGAAGTTTTTCAGGCACCATTTCAGAGGTCTTGACGTTCTAAAATAAGACCAAAAGGCCTGTAAACTACACGTCTCAACGAATTAAACACAGGGGTACAGTGGTTCACTGAGCATTATGACACAACGGGTGTTTCACAGAGCATGAAAATCAAAAATTACATTTATGTAGTTTTAGCTCACAATTCATTTCTACAAGGGTTAACAGAAGAATAAAGCACCCAAAAAATGTCATACCACTTCTTCTGAATATGGCAATATTTGGTCACAATTTGCTGTTTGGGCACACAGCATGGCTCAGAAGGGAAGGAGCACAAGTGGCTCATGAATTGGTGTAGGAAGGAGGGGTTTGGGTTCCCAGAGAACTGGGCCGACTTCTCTGCAGGCTACAGGCTCTATTGTCGGGTCGGGCTGCACCTCAATAATGAAAGTGCAGCTGTTTTGGGGGAGAAGATGGCTAGAAGTGTTTAAACAAAGAACTAGGGAAAGAGTCATTATGTACATTATAGGAGGGGAAGATGGAGATAGAGACCTGGGGTGAGGTAATGGAACTAAAGGAGGAGAGGAAGGAGGGACTAGAACAGGTCACAAGGAAAGGTGTATGGTAAAAAATATACATAAATCTCAATTGTATGTACACTACATTGTATGCCAAAAGCCTGACTAATAAAACTGGGGAACTGGAATTAGTGACGTGTGAGGAGGACAATGACATAGTGGGCATAACTGAGAAATGGCTGGATCAGAGGCGTAGCTAGAGGTTCAGCACAGGGGGGGGCGAAACATACTTGAGTGGGCCCCCCACCTATTGGCTTCCCAAACGCACGTTTCCAACTTCACAGGCACATACTACTAGTTGTGGTTATAATATTGTATTAGAAAGATGACTGTATAAACTGCAAGATCGTCTATGCTGCTAAGTACAGTACAATAGACTTTCTACATAGAAAGTCTAAATACTAGTCTAAATACTCTACCACATAATGCAGTACAATATAGGAGTAATAGGAGTAAAAAACAAGGGGACTCCTATGTTAAAGGAAACGTGTCCCCAGTTTTTACATCACTCCCCTGCCCCCATCAGACCTCAGATCAGCTTAATGTGCCCCCATCAGACCTCAGATCAGCTTAATGTGCCCCCATCAGACCTCAGATCAGCGTATTGTGCCCCCATCAGACCTTAGATCAGCGTATTGTGCCCCCATCAGACCTCAGATCAGCGTATTGTGCCCCATCAGACCTCAGATCAGCGTATTGTGCCCCATCAGACCTCAGATCAGCTTAATGTGCCCCCCATCAGACCTCAGATCAGCTTAATGTGCCCCCATCAGACCTCAGATCAGCGTATTGTGCCCCCCATCAGACCTCAGATCAGCCTACTGTGCCCCCATCAGACCTCAGATCAGCCTACTGTGCCCCCATCAGACCTCAGATCAGCCTACTGTGCCCCCATCAGACCTCAGATCAGCATACTGTGTCCCCATCAGACCTCAGATCAGCATATTGTGCTCCCATCAGACCTCACATCAGCAGAATGTGCCCCCATCAGACCTCACATCAGCGTACTGTGCCCCCATCAGACCTCAGATCAGCATATTGTGCCCCCATCAGACCTCAGATCAGCGTATTGTGCCCCATCAGACCTCAGATCAGCATATTGTGCCCCATCAGACCTCAGATCAGCATATTGTGCCCCCATCAGACCTCAGATCAGCAGAATGTGCCCCCATTAGACCTCACATCAGCGTATTGTTCCCCCATCAAACCTCAGATCATCGTATTGTGCCCCCATCAGACCTCAGATCATCGTATTGTGCCCCCATCAGACCTCAGATCAGCGTATTGTGCCCCATCAAACCTCAGATCTGCATATTTTGCCCCCATCAGACCTCAGATCAGCGTATTGTGCCCCCATCAGACCTCAGATCAGCCCACCCAGCCACATAAGATAAAAATAAAAAACCTTTCTTACCTGTTCTGCGCTGCGGCTGCCCTCCGGTCCGCGCTCCGCTCTCTTCCCTGGCCCGCGCACACTATGACCTGACGCTGCGTGCAGCGTCAGGTCATAGTGCGCGCCGCCAGGGAAGAGAGCAGAGCGCGGACCGGAGGGCAGCCGCAGCACAGAACAGGTAAGTAAGATTTTTTATCTTATGCGGCTGGGTGGGCTGATCTGAGGTCTGATGGGGGTCCCTAAATACAAGTGAGCGCTTCCATAATGGAAGCGCTCACTTGTATTCGCCTTATGGTAGGTAACCTCATCCTTACTGGGCCCCCTTGAGTCACTGGGCCCGGAGCCGTCGCCCCCCCCTGCCCCCCTGGTAGCTACGCCACTGGGCTGGATGATAGCTATTACTGGGCAGTTAACATACAGGTTTACAGTCTGTTTAGAAAGGATCGTCAAAACCAGAGAGGGGGAGGGGTTTGCATTTATGTAAAGTCCTGTCAAAAGCCCACACTCCAGGAAGATATAAGTAAGGGACATGAACTTGTGGAGTCACTGTGGGTAGAATTACATGGAGGCAATAAAATACAAATAGAGTCCACAGAAAATCTACTAATAAACGTGATAGATGAGGCAGCAAATCAGGAGGTTGTTATTATGGGGGACATCAATTACCCAGATATAGACTGGGAAACTGAAATCTGTAGATCTTATAAGCTAAACAGGTTCTTGGCAATCACCAAAGACAATTACCTTTCCCAACTGTTTCAGGACCCGACTAGAGGGACAGCCATACTGGACTTAGTATTAACCAATAGACCTGACAGAACAACAGATGTGCAGGTTGGGGGACACCTGGGAAATAGTGACCATGTAGTAATAACCTAATTGTCTACAAAAGAGCGTTTCTTCAGCGAGGAAAAAAAATACCAAACTTAAAAAAAGCTAAATTTTGCCAATTTAGGCCACTGGCCTAACTTACTGGTAAGTCCTCAAAAATAAAGCCACAAATTGGATTTTTTAAAGGCATCCTGAACTATGAGAAGTACATACCTTGGAATAAAAAGGTAATGAACAAGAAAAAAAACAAACATTATGTGTATAAATAGAATAGCAAAGAAAATAATAAATGACAAAAAGGAAGCTTTTAATCACTTAAACAGGAAGGTAGCGAGGAAGCATTGAAAAAAATATAAGGAAATAAAATATAATATGTAAAAGACAAATAAAAGTAGCCAAACTAGAGAAAGAGAGATTCATTGCCTAAGACTGAAGGTGTCTGCACTTTACAGCGTGATGAGGGGGGGAGTTGCAGACACCGATGAGGAGAAAGCAAAGCTATTAATTTTTTTTCTCCACTGTATTCACTGAGGAAAATAAATTATCAGATGAAATGCAGAATGTAAAAGTAAATTACCCATTAAAAGTGCCCTGTCTGGGGGGGCGTGGCTAGCAGCGCAGCAGGGTGGACGTCTTCCCTCAGAGCTCCTGCTGCAGCGTTATAATCTACAGCCATCTGCTGCTTTCTTGACCGAATTTGGGGTCCACAGTGGGTATTTATCATCTTACCCACTGTCTGCTGTGTCTCCCCGATTGTGGGGCATTACCAACCCGGCTGCTCCAAACATCGCCATCGGGGCCGAATCCTCGCGGTATCCAAGACGCGGTACGCGCTACCTAGACCTGCATTACCTTCAACAGGCCGGCAGCTGGGTTCGTGCCAGAAGCCCCATCGGAGGCGCCACGGACTTTTGAGTGTGCGGTGTTACGGCAAAAGGGTCTTCTTAGAAGCGAGACGGATCGCCATCTTGTCTGGTCATCGGAGTGGTGAGCAACATCGGGCCTTCTACTCCCAGCCCCCAATCATAACTAAGCAGAGGGGTCCTCTCACCCTCCTATTTAAGAGTACCCCTCACGGGGTGTGCACTACGCAGGGGGCAATATTATACTCCGGGGACTCCGGCCACCAAATTATCAGCAAGATCACCCGCCGCCATTTCTACAGTGCCATTCAGTGCCCTGCAAATTCAAGAGCTCCCTTCCCAGCAAAGGAATAAGTCCTAATTTTTTCAGCAGGGACTTTTTTCAGTCCCTTTGCTACATTACTCAGCGTTCCTATTACTAAGGACCTAGTCCTAATAGGTGGTAGTCACTCCAGCTACTACTAGCCACCAAGGTGAGGCTACTAGCCTAATTTTTCCTGGTTCTCACACTGGAGAACTAAGCTCTTTATGTTTTATTAAACCTGTGAGGAAGTGGTCACAAAACCCCAGCCTTTTTTGCTTGGCAATACCTTGCTATATATTTCCCCCCTGTAAAGCAGCTCACAAAGATGGGGAAGATGGGCAAACCAGATATATACTGCTCACAGAAGCAGCACAAAAATCAGCAAGATATGCAAAAATTCCTCCACAAGGGGGAAACCTTTCCAGGGGCCCAGAAGTTAGGGAACTTACCCTTGCAAACACCTGATAGGGACATGTCTGAAGGCGAAAGCCAGGTCCCTAAGGATATTCAGGAGACAGATCCTCCGCTTCACACATCTCATAAAACGCTACAATCCATCATCAAGAAAGCCCTCCAGCCGGTTATGGTAGAACTTTCTGACATTAAATCTGACATCAGAGACATTGGAGGGAGAGTTGAGCAACTGGAGGAGACGCAAGCATCTCTGCTCAAACATGGAGAAGCCACAGCATCTGCTCTTCAGTCTTGCCAAGTTCACTTGAATAACTTGATCTCTTACGTCGAGGACCAGGATAACAGAGGAAGAAGGAATAACCTAAGAATTAAAGGCGTTCCAGAATTATCATCCACCGCTGATGTGCTCCAAACCACATATGCAATTCTATGGCCACTACTCCCTGGAGACATGGCTGGGGATATGATTTTGGAAAGAGCTCACAGAGCGCTCCGTCCTAAACCCAGGGATGGCGACCCTCCTAGGGACATTATCTGCAGGATTCTCAATTTCCAACATAGAGAAGCCATATTGAAAGCTGCTCGGGACTCACGAGATCTGTCCTTTGAGGGTTCCACAATTGCCCTCTTCCAGGATCTGTCACCAGTCACTCTCACCAAGAGGAGGCAATTAAAGCCTATTACCTATTACTCAGAGCGAAGGGACTTCCCTATCGTTGGCTGTTTCCGTTTGGCTTAGCCTGCACCATCCAAGGATCTATGAGATACATCAGACGTCCGGATGATATCCTACCCCTCTGCGACTACTTAGACCTGGATCCTTCTGACATACCTTCATGGCTCCAAATCTTGGATCTTTCTGACCTGCCTAGACTTCCATCGTCTTCTCCTTGGATGACACAGAGAGGCCGCTCTACAAGGAAAAGGGCCTCAGCGTCTGCAGACTGATGCTGTGTTATCGTTCTATAGAAAGCCTTACTTAGAGCTAATTAATCTCTCCTGATGCTCCTTTTCAAACGTCCTTTTCAAATGTCTTAATTATTTATGTTGAGCTAGTTGTGCCTTGTTGCCTTTTATAGTTTAGACATAGAAGCTGAAGCGGGTCGCTCCGACTAGTTTTGAATCCCTACTCATTGAGGCGTACCGGCTGGTAGCTGCCTTTATCACTTTCATGGGGGCTCGCAGTGACCACACTCATCTTCTATTTAGTTTGCACACTAAATCAGTACAAAGGTTCTTTTTCCCTTTGGCTGATTATCATCCTTCACTTTGTTTTGCAGTTATTTGTTATACTTTGGTGTATTCACTGTCCTTTTGCACCTTTTTCATAATGGCTGATATAAAGGTGACTTCATGGAACGCACGGGGGATGAATGTTCCTCAGAAAAGGTCTCGTATCTTCCAATACTTGCGATCTCTTCACACTGACATTGCTATAATACAAGAAACGCATTTCAAGACGGGTAAGCTACCCACTCTACCTCTTTCTTACTTTTCACAATGGTTTCATTCTAGCTATGACCTTTCTAAATCTAGGGGGGGGGGGTATCTATAGGTTTTAGGAAATCTCTCCCATTCTGTTTAACTTCTAGCTTAACAGACCCGGAAGGCAGATTCCTATTCTTAAAAGGGTTACTTGCTAATTCAAAAGTGACAGTAGTAGGGCTATATGCACCTAATGTCAACCAAACTCCCTGGCTTATTGATACACTAGGGAAGTTGAGTACCTTTCGGGAGGGGATTTGCTTTATGGGGGGGATATCAATGTAACCCTTGAACCTGTCCTCGACTCTTCGTCTGGCAAATCTCACATTTCTCAGAAGAAAATTAGGGCTTTGAGACGCTCTCTTGCTCATATTGAAGTTAGAGATGTCTGGCGACAGATTCACCCCAAGGATAAGGAATATACCTTCTATTCTGAGGTGCATAATACTTATCAGCGTTTGGACTATATATTTCTCTCTTCTCATAGTTTATCTTCTATCAAAGCAGTGGATATAGGTATTATAGGGATCTCGGACCATGCACTGGTAACCATGGCAGTGGTGATTGAGACACTTCCACGCAGAACATCCTTGTGGCGCCTCAATGACAATTTATTGAGAAATGACGAGCATAAACAGAAAATTGCCACAGCCTTAACTAAGTACTTTAGCGAGAATTCCACTTCCAAATTGTCCCCTACGATAGTTTGGGAGGCTTTGATGGCTTTGACTAGGTTCGGTATCCCGGAGGCTTTTTCTAGAGCTATCATGGCGTTATATACCTGCCCAACTGCTTCCATTAGGGTAAATGGCACCCTTTCCGCTCCTTTTCGCATTTATAATGGGACAAGACAGGGATGTCCCTTATCACCGCTATTGTTTGTTCTGACTATGGAAGCCCTAATCCAACACATTAGACAACATCTGGATATCCAGGGATTAGTTGTAGGGGGGAAAACACATTCAACTGCGGCCTTTGCCGATGATCTGCTGATTATCACATCTAATCCGCACGTATCATTCCCAAAACTATCTGATATCTTTGACACATTTCAGTCCCTCTCTAATTTTAAAATAAACCCTTCTAAATCTCAGGCACTAAACATTACTTGTCTTGATGTGATGGTAAGGGAAGCTAAGGCGAAAGCCCCCTTCACATGGGCACCTGAATCAATATCCTACTTGGGAATACTCATATCCTCCAATCCCGATAATTGGTTCTCTTTAAACTATATTCCCTTAGCGAATTCAATAGGTAGTCTTATAGATTCATGGAGGATTCCGTATATCTCATGGCTCGGCAGGGTCAACTTGTTAAAAATGTTAATTATCCCAAAGGTCTTATATTTTCTTCAGGTTCTGCCCATTTTTCTGCCGCGTTCTTTCTTTCTAAAAACGCGAAGCATGTTCCTCAAATATATTTGGAATAAGGGCCTCTGTCGTATAGCTCACTCGACCTTAATACAACCTAAAGACAGAGGTGGAGTAGGCTTCCCTGACCTAGAGAAAAATGGAGCAATTCAGCTAAGTAGAATACTTGATTGGCACAAACAAATCTCTAACAAATTGTATGTTCGGATTGAAGCAGAAGTCATGGGCTGCTCCTTGGGACTTACTACACCATTTAATAAGTTGTGGTTCATGCTTCAATCAAACCTCAATAGGAAGCTACTGTGCGATATATTGGAGGATGGTGTTCTGCCAGATCTCCCTAAGACTTCAGGAAAAAAACGTGGGTTCTCATTTAGATTTTCTCACCTACTCACACCTTTGTTCAAGCTTTTCTAAACTCCCCAATAAAGGTAACTTAGATAAAGATCTCTCCTGGTATGAAGAACTAGCGACCCGCCAATCCAACACCCCCAAACTTATCTCAAAGTTATATGCAACATTGATAAGCCTTTCTACTCTTACACGTTTACCCTTTATAGATGATTGGGAAAAGGAGCTGGGAGTCACTCTACCTCCTGAGGAAATTAAGGAGATCTACACCAATTGCTGTGGCCCCTCTAGATGTATTACTCTATAAGAGTCTTCCTATAAGCTTGTAAGCAGGTGGTACAAAACACCTGTCGCGCTACATGTAATGTTCCCAACAGTACCTCCGGTTTGTTGGAGATGTCTGTCAGAAATTGGCTCCTACAATCACATATGGTGGGAGTGCTGCTTGATTACACCCTTTTGGAAGACTATAGGTGACATTGTGAGTTTGATTTGCCCTGGATCCCCGCCTTTAGCGCCTAAGATTTTGTTCTTAAACATTATACCGCGTGCACTAACTGGCTTCAGCGTTCTCCTGTGGAAACAGCTAGTTCTCATATCTAAGGCTATGATCCCGCTGTATTGGAAGCAGACAATCCCTCCACCAATAGTTCACTGGGTACAAAAATTGGGGCAAGTGGCGAGGCTGGAGGAACTCTGCTCTTCCTCCCCACGATCTCTCTCCAAATATAAGAGAGCGTGGAAACCCTGGCAGGACTTTGTCACCCAGGGAGCTTTCCGGAAATTTCTGTCAGTACCAAGCTAGATACCAATGTCTCGAGGCATTGATCCCTGTGTTCTCCCTCGTGCGTTCCAGCCGCCTTATATATTCTACTGTATTTTGACTTTGTATATGTCATGGTTAAATTTTTGATGGCTGTATCCACCGAGCGGAGGGTGGGAGTCCCGGTGGCAATTTACCTCCACCTGGATTCCTGTCTCTCTGTTTCTTACAATATGTCAGGGTTCTCTTATATTTTTTGTGCAATACTTTCAAAAAACTCTTGTTCGTATTTGTTACATTGCTTTATTAAAAAACAATAAAAAGATATTTAAAAAAAAAAAAAAAGTGCCCTGTCTGACCCAGGAAGAAGTACATCTTAAAAAGATTTAAATAGACAAATCGCCAGGACCAGATGGCATACACCCCCGTATCCTAAGAAAATTAATTAATGTCATAGCCAAACCCTTATTTCTGATATGTAAGGACTCCATATCGACAGGGAGTGTTCCACAGGACTGGCACATAGCAAATGTGGTGGCAATATTCAAAAAGGGTCCAAAAACAGAGCTTGGAAACTATAGGCTAGTAAGTTTAACATCTGTCATGGATAAACTGTTTGAAGGTTTTCTAAGATATGCTATCTTGGAGTACCTCAATGAAAATAAGCAAATAACGTCATATCAGCATGGCTTCATGAGGGATCGTTCATGTCAAACTAATTTAATCAGTTTCTATGAGGAGGTAAGTTCTAGACTTGACTGCGGCGAATCAATGGATATTATATATCTTGTGTAGAAGGAAGTGCTGGTATGTATGTGTGTATATATGTATATGCATGCCTGCCCCCTTTATGAGGCATGCATATATATGTATATCTATATATGGGCCTTCTATATATGTATCTGTGGGTCTCCAGATATGCCCCAATATGTGGTGCCCTCTGATGCATATGATGCCCCCTATATATTATATTGTGCCCCCAGTTGCTCCTAATGTATATAGATACATGTATATATGCCCCAGTTTTATGTGCATTTATCTATATACATATAAACTGACCCTCCACCCTGCATCCCCCTGGAGACGCATACCAGCGCACTTGCAGGAGGGAGACGCCACCCTGATGACAGTCTGGGGCACATCAAAGGACAGAGGATTGATAAGATCATCTACCCTTTGTCACACACCTCTGGTATCAGCTATTCACAGCAAGGCTTGCTATGAACAGGGGTGTTGGCCTCCATTACTTGCATTGTGAAGGTTTATCTAACCAATCAAGCAGTTGGTGACTTGCTAAACCGGTTTTTATAGCATGGGCCATCCACACCTCTGCCATATGGAAAGCCACCTTCCCCCCACTAATGAGGGATAAAAAGTCCAGCATTTTAGGGACTAGGGCAGGAAAGAGCTTGCACCACCACAGGCAGAGGAGCTTTTGATCACCTGAAGGAAGATGGGGGAAAGGTCACCATAACAGAGTTCCAGCAAGGATTGGTCTAAGTATCCCAAGAACCCCTAACCCTTGCCCTACCTTTTAACCCCTGAACCACCAATGCTTTCCCTGTAACCCCTGCAATACCCCAGCTGCCCTATTTTCCCTAACCCATGATCCAACCCCTGTTGCTCTAACCCCTGAACCACCAATGCTTTCCCTGTAACCCCTGCAATACCCCAGCTGCCCTATTTTCCCTAACCCATGATCCAACCCCTGTTGCTCTAACCCCTGTAACCATCCTGCCCATACCTCCCTGCACCCTTGCCCTGAGGAACCTGGGCTAACCCCTGCTGCCCTGCCAGTGTCCCTGTCCATTTAACCCCTGCAATATCCCTCATTATCCCCTACTATTGTAATTTAACCCTTTGTCCCCAGGGACAGTATAGTATAGGTGAGGGTGGGCTGCTATCTGTATATTGTGAGTGTATGTGTTAGATTTAGTATTGTGGGTGGAATTAATTGTGGGAAGTGTGCAGTGTAGTCGGTGTATAATATTGTATTGTTGTGCGGCTATATGTATATATATTTATATACGCTAATATAAATATATATAGATATAGTCTAAATAATTAGACGGTAGACATTGTTTTGTAATAAAGTATTTTATTGTTTAAAATACAGTTTACATTGTCTTTGTAGTCGCCGCTATAGCTTAAGCGTGTAGGGAATAGAACAGTGTGGGAAATAAATAGGTGGAGCTAGCGTCAGCCGGTTACGCCTATTTATGAATATTAATTAATAATATCCAACAAAATATTAATTAATTAACCCTTTAACATCTTGACTTCTCCAAAGCATTTGATACTGTACTGCATAAAAGGTTATTATATAAAATGAGAAAGCTGGGCCCGGGAGAAAATGTCTGTATGTGGGTAAGTAACTGGCTCAGTGATCGAAAACAGAGGGTGGTTATTAACGGTAAACACTCAGATTGGGTCACTGTCACTAGTGGGGTACCACAGGGGTCAGTATTGGGCCCTATTCTCTTCAATATATTTATAAATTATCTTGCAGAAGGCTTGCACAGTAAAATGTCAAATTTTTGCAGATGACACTAAACTGTGTAAAGTAATTAACACAGAATTATATTGAAGAGAATAGGGCCCAATACTGACCCCTGTGGTACCCCACAAGTGACAGTGACCCAATAATACCGTATACTGCTACAGATGGATCTGGATAGATTGGAGGCTTGGGCAGAGAAGTGGCAGATGAGGTTTAACACTGACAAATGTAAGGTTATGCACATGAGTAGGAACAATGCCAGTCACCAGTACATACTGAATGGTAAAACACTGGGTAACACTAACATGGAAAAGGACTTTTTAATTTTAGTAAACAGCAAACTAAGCTGTAGAAACCAGTGTCAGACAGCTGCTGCCAAGGCCAATAAGATAATGGGTTGCATCAAAAGAGGCATAGATGCCCATGATGAGAACATAGTCCTGCCACTTTACAAATCACTAGTCAGACCACACATGGAGTACTGTGTACAGTTCTGGGCTCCTGTGAACAAGGCAGACATAGCAGAGCTGGAGAGGGTTCAGAGGAGGGCAACTCAAGTAATAACTAGAATGGGTGGACTACAGTACCCAGAAAGATTATCAAAATTAGGGTTATTCACTTGAGAAAAAAAAAAGACGACTGAGGGGAGATCTAATAACTATGTATAAATATATCAGGGGTCAGTACAGAGATCTCTCCCATGATCTATTTATCCCCAGGACTGTGACGAGGGGACATCCTCTGCGTCTGGAGGAAAGAAGGTTTGTACACAAACATAGAAGAGGATTCTTTACTGTAAGAGCAGTGAGACTATGGAACTCTCTGCCTGAGGAGGTGGTGATGGTAAGTTCACTAAAAGAGTTCAAGAGGGGCCTGGATGTATTTCGGGAGTGTAATATTACAGGTTATAGCTACTAGAGATAGGTTATTGATCCAGGGAGTTATTCCGATTGCATGATTAGAGTCGGGGAAAATAACGTGAGGAAAATTGGCTTGTACCTTACAGGGGTAATTTAACCATGTTAAAAGGAGAAAGAAAGCATGCATAATTTGTTACGAAATTTGTCCAGAATACACAAATATGTGGTTATAAACTGCTGTTTGGAAAATGGCAGTGCTCAGAAGGAAGGAGTGTCATATGGATTTCAGAACATGAACTTGTGGAAATGTTAAGAGCCATTACGTTTTTATTTTTTTTTTGACTGAGCTGTGTGAGGGCTTGTTTTTTGCAGCAAAAGCTGTAGTTTTTATTGGTACCATCTTGGGGTAAATTTGGATTTTAGATCAAGTTTTATTCAGATTTCTGTGAGGTGAGATCAGCATAAATTGGAATATGCATGTATAAATGAAATGCTAATTATATTGTGCAAGTTGATATGATTATTTTGATACCAAATTTATATAGTTTAATGCTTTACTGCTTTTGCATTATAATATCACTTTTTAATAAAAAAAAAGTTGTATCACCATAAAATAACACCCATCACATTTTTATTTTTCCATCGAGCCAGCTACGTGAGGGCTTGATTTTTCTGGGACGAGCTTTATTTTTATTAGTTATATATGTAAAGAATATACAACAGTCACAACAGCTAAAGATGCCTTGCTGGTATATAGCCCCACCAGCGTCAGGGTATGCTGTTGCCTTGATTCTTTCCTGTCTCGGTTCCACGAGCACCAGGGGAGAATGAAGAAGAGGTAAAACAAAAGATGGAATCAATCCTTCAGCGCTGCCAGCAATTACAGGTAGGTATCGATGCTCTTTTTTTTTGTCTATGCATTTCAAGGGCGAAATGCCCCCTTCATCAGGACAATTACACAAAGTTGTGTAATTGTCCTGATGAAGGGGGCATTTCGCCCTTGAAACACGTAGATAAAATAATAAAAAGAGCATCGATACTTACCTGAAAGACTCCTCTGATTGACAGAGAGAGCGGACTCATTCTGTCTCCCATTGGCACCCCACAAATGCACTTGTGGGTTGTCGATGTGTGTAAAGGCAGACTGGGACTTGGTGTTGCCCCCAAGCCTGCCTTGAGCGTTTTAATCTCCAGTGCAGCCTGCTGGTCAATGTCAGTACAGCACTGACGTTAAAATGCAATGTACTATAGGGATAGTGCATTGCATTTAGAAGCAATTAAAAGATTGCCTGTTATAGTCCCCTTGTAGGACTATTAAGTGGTTAAAAAAAAGTAAAACAAAACAAAAAAAAAAAACACAAAAAATGAAATTAAAAAAAAAAAAATCAATTAAAAAAATTATGCTTTTTTTCTATTGAAAATACGCTTTTCAATTTAAAAAAATTGCAAAAATAAAATCGCCACAATGTTTGGTATTGCCGCGTCCATAACGTTCTGCACTACACAAATATCATGTAAATTATCCTATACACTGAATGACATTAGAAAAAAATCCAGAACTGCTTATTCTTAATTGCCACAGAGAAAACTTAAAGGGGTATTCCGGTAAAGTAACTTAATTTTTGAAAAACTGCATTATGGCTGCAAGCTGTGACCCAACCAGAACCCATACCTATACATATAACCAGAGCATCAATTTATTTGCAATCCACTTGTCTAGCTCCTGTGAGCCTGCAACACACTGAGAGTGTCATGGATCCTGATCTTCCCTCACAAAACTACAATCCCCACAATCCCTAGCTTTCCAGCTGTGAGTTTGTGCTTGTTCATGTTGATGATCACTGATTGGCTGCCTGACATTCCAGTGCAGACACGCCCCCTCTACTCCGTAAGCTGCAGCACACTGACATTTAGCTAGAAAACTGATAGCAACACACTGAGCATGCCTGACCTAACAGGCTCAGAACTACAGGTTGGTATCATGGTAACTCATGAGGAATCACAGTCTAAAACATAAGTTATATTTATGGTAACCGGAATACCCCTTTAACAAGCGATCAAAAAAACGTTATTTACCCCAAAACGATACCAATGAGAACTACGAACTGCAATTTTATTAGTACCATATTGAGGTATATATGACTTTTTGATAGCTCTTCTCATAATCTCATTTGTTTGGAGGTAAGGTAGGCAATAATAAATGATTTAGTTTTTTCAATGGGATGCAACAATGCAAAAAAATTGTCTTTTTTTTTTTTTTTTAAAGGGGAGTTTATTGCACAAAAACAGTAAAATGTAAAAAAACCATGGTGGTAATTTATTAACCAGAAATATGCCTATATTAGGTGAATTTCTGGTACAGATTGCATCGCAGCAGTTAGGCTACTTTCACACTTGCGTTTGCAGGATCTGTTTGTGAGATCCGTCACAGGCTCTCACAAACGATCCTGAACTGATCAGTTTTGTCCTAATGCATTCTGAATGGAAAAGGATCCGTTCAGAATGCATCAGTTTGCTTCAGTTCAGTCTCCATTCCATTTTGGAGGCAGACACTAAAACGCTGCTTGCTGCGTTTTGGTGTCCGCATGAAGAAACTGATGCAAACGGATCCGTCATGACTCACAATGTAAGTCAATGGGGATGGATCAGTTTTGTCTGACACAATAAAAAACGGATCCGTCCTCCATTGATTTTCAATGGAGTTCAAGATGGATCTGTCTTTGCTATGTAAATGATAATATAAACGGATCAGTTCAGAACGGATGCAGACGGTTGTATTATCATGACGGATCCGTTTGTGAGAGCCTGGACGGATCTCACAAACGGATCCTGCAAACGCAAGTTTGCAAGTAGCCTTAGTTGTGCTGCCATCTGCAGTACAGTGGGTACAGTGTAGACGGGGACGGGCCGGTAGGTCCTTCTCCTTCATCATTATCTACACCTGTTTTAGGCTTAGAAAAATGGTCTAAACGTAAGCCAGCTAATCAGAAAGTTGTGTGTACCCCAAATTGGCACCATACAGCTACATAAACGGAAACTTAAAAAAGTTATAGCTCTAAGAAGGTGACGATGAAAAACGTTTGGTCAGTAAGGCCCAAAATAGGTTGGTCACTAAGGGGTTAACAAATGAGGATAACTTTTACTCTTCAAGTACTCTCTCTAGCTGTCAGGAAACTCCAAGATTGTTTGCTACTCAGAATTTATGAAGATCGGTTGCTCACCATCACTGGTATCACTTTTTTCACTATCTTCATATAGGATACCATATAAGGCATTTCTAACACCGCATTTTTTGAATGATCTTACAATGTTCATTCTTCACTGACTGCCATGACATTTTCACCCATTCACAAATGTGTGTGATAGTGGGCCTCCTAATTCATCCAGTAGGATGACATATCTTTTCTTTTGAAAATTAACAATAGTGGCAGTCTGGGGCCATCTTTTTCAGTTGGAGGTAGCCCAAAATGTCACTCTTCTGCTCTGTTTTCATGTTCTTAAGCATATTTTACTACCTCCAACCTTAAAAGAATTTTATACGATGGCCTTTTCTGCTTTGACTTCTTTCAAAAATGTATACAGCAGGAGACTACGGTATTCTGCAAAAAAATATGGTAATGAAAGAACCATCAGCACTGTGTCCTTTACAGTTATAGGGGCACTGTAGCTGAGAACATTAATAGACGAGACACTGTTATGGGGATATCTGTGGACGAGACACTGTTATGGGTTCAGTTCATTTCTAGAGGAGACCCCTATGATCACCTGCCATCACTGTGCCCAGTGAAATCAGCAGCTCCTTCTCTACCTCTCAGCTGTGGCACTTAAGTCAGGACTCCAAGATGAAATGTGAGGTATCATGTTCGTTGTGGGGACATCTCCTGGGCGCCCGTTGTCACCACCATGTACTAAACATAGTGCGCCCCTGCAGTCTCTACCTTGTTTGTCTGTCTGTTTGTGCAGAGAACCTGACGTGTAATCCACAGATCCTGCTGCACTGTCATTGTAATAGTAAAATGTATTACGAGAGGCCCACTGCATCATAAAAGCAATCCACCAATTTTCAGGGTGGGTTACATTGCCAAAACCATACAAAATGGATACATGAATGCCACATAGACATTTAGTCAAAGAAATAGTGGATACGTGTCTGATTGGCAGGGGCACAACTGCTGAGGCACACACAGACCAAGAAAATAGGGCCCTCTCTGAATGGAGTGCTAGACATGCATGCCTTTCTGCCTCTCCATTCCAATGTAAGGGACTGCAGAGCAGAACAAGCATTCAGGTATCTTCAGCTGATACACTGAGCAGCAAGCATTTGTGACCGCAACAACATTCAAACTGGGGAGCATGTCAAACACTTGGCGATCAGTCATCCCCTATCCTACAGATACAGGATAAATGGAACAACCCTTTCAAGACAATTTTCTATGGGCCAATGAACCGCTGATCCCAATGACTGACCTGTGTAAACATGGCAGCTGACTGCATCTTTTATACTGGCCTAATAAATCATCAGCAGCACATCTTCCTCTGTCAACAGAGGATGTACTGCCAACAATATACAACTGTATGGTGACCAAATGGTCTGGTTTGTTCCTATATAGTTTGCATCGAGCAATTCAAACAGCCCATTAAAACGGGCAACGTTCAACTTGTTACATACTGTCAGTGCTTGTTATGCCAGGCATTGCCTCATGTAAATGCACCAATCAGCTATTCTATTTGTATGGGCAGTTACAATTATGGTCCTTTTATAGAGAGCGACATTACAGGCAATTATCGGGAACGAATCACACATGCATTGTATGAGAGGGTGAGAGCTACATTTACAATACACTTACATTTGTTCTCTGTTTACATAGGGACGAGTGTTTGCTTGCTCATTTGGTGATCAATGGCCCATATAGACGGGCCATTTATTGGGAATAAGTGTTTCTACAAATGCTCATCCAGGATAATTGACCTAATGATCGGTTCAAGTGAAGGGACCTTAACTCAGGTCCTCCTACATTCTAGCTCTTGGCAAAAACCTTCATACCTCTTTAGCTTGATCCCACACTTCCCTCTCCAGGGGGTTGACTTCAAGTGCTGGCAAAGTAAATTTGAAGTAAGGTCTCAAATTCTTGTACACATATATGAATGGTCCAGAGGCCACAGCCACAGCCGGCGTACGTGGTTCATTCTGATCCATCAAGAAGGCTACAACACCAGTTGGCATGTCAAGCAACGCATTTTCAGACAAGAGACTTGTGCCCTTATACACTTTCAGCTTCATGTTATATGGCCCACTGCCAATGTCACCAGCCACCATCTGTATAAAAAATACAGATCAGTTTAAAAGATATGGAAAACTATGTCACAAAGCATTTATCAATATCAACAATATGTTATATTGAAACTTACCTTAAAATCGCCATCCCCATGTAAATCAGCGAGAGCTTGGTTGAGGAAAGAAAAAAAAACACAAATATTAGTTGTTTTTTTTTTAAATAACAAGAAAAGGGTTCATGGCAGTACTCAAGGGAGCTGTTCTGGTAGAAAGGACCCTATCCCTGTCAAAAAGTTAAGTCCTTGTTTCAAAATGCCACATAGTTGCCATTTACATGGTTTAACATTGTTTCTGACTACATGATTAGGACTCATATTATTGCTCTGTACAACCTCCATATACATATCATGGGCACTTTTCTCTATATGACTAGAACAGATTTTTATTTCTGCCAGATTCCATACTAACTCAACAGAAAAATATGAAATGACTCTTAGCGGTAATTGGGTTTTCCGATAGCCTCCACAATAGCACCGACAGGAAGGAGGGACAGGAAACAACGTAGAAGCAGCAGATAAAAGCCTCCTCCCCTTTAACTGCATTATTTAATGACACTGAACACAGAGGTGATAGACTGAAAAAAATTATTAAGATAAAAATATACAACTAAGGGTGGGTTCACATCACTGTTATGGATTCCGCCATAACAAGGTTATAATAAAGAAAAGAACGGAATCCATAAGTTGGAAGTCAAAACGGAAGCCTTTAAGAGGCATTCCGTTTTATTCGTCATAATCGAAGTATATGGGAATCATAACGGATCCGTCTGTCGACAGACGGATCCGTTATGATTCCCATATACTTCGATTATGACGCAAAGCAAAACGGAATGCCTCTTAAAGGCTTCTGTTTTACATTACGTCATAATAGAAGTCTACGGTCAGCATAACAGATCCGTCCTGGTTTCCTTTATGCAGGACTGGACTCCTGCATAATGGAAACCAGGATGGATCCATTATGCTGCCAATAGACTTGTATTATGAAGGATCAAAACGGAATGCCTCTTAAAGGCTTCTGTTTTGACTTTCGCCTTATGCATTCCGTTATTTTCTGTTATAACCATTTTCCTTTATTAACAGAGGAGTTGCCAATTAGGGGAAAGGGGGAGCCGCAGACAAGACCTTGTGGCCAAAGGCTAAGTGTTGGTTAGCTAGATTATTAAACTTCTAGTGTCTGAAAAAAGTTACAGGTTTCCCCCATGTAGTAGCCTGATAGATTCGCTCAATTGATGCTTAAAGGGGTTGTCCCACGAAAAATATTCTACAGTTTTCAAACCAGCACCGGCATCTGAACACTTTTGTAATTGCATGTAATTAAAAATTTTGTATAGCTACTGAGTTATTCAATAAAATATATCTGTATAGGACCACTTAATTTCTGATTTCTTTGACCTATTCACTGAGCAGGCCGCACATGCTCAGTTTCAACTTTTAACTGCCTCGTGAGCTGTGATAGGGAGAGGTGAGACACGCCTCCTGAGCTGCACCAGAAAAGACACTCCCCTTGAGCTGTCAGCTTGACATAAATCTAGCAGAGCCATGAATGTGGAGATCTCTGGATCCATGTGAGGTACAGGGCTGGTTCTAGCTTTGTTAAAAAGAGGTTGTCATGTCCTATATGATGTCTGATTTTCATTTTTTACATTATTCATGGGATAACCCCTTTAAGCTCCTTCAGCCCAGGTGGTAGAGATGTCTCCTGTGGAGTGTTTTTTACATTCTATGGAGGACACGTTGTTTTCTGTGGATTGCATATTGCAATGGTCATCTTAATCCACCAGGTAATAGTAGCTTTATTTGTCGTGGATCCTTTGTTTGGGCCCTGAAACTGAATAAGAGGATGATCGGACTTAAATTTTTAGTGGCTTCCAGGTAAGCCTGAATACACCTTCAGACATTAAAGGGAATTAAATCTACAAATCTCTCAATGAATGGTGATTCGAAGTAATAGATATTTACTGTTGACAATGGAATTTGAAACTACTTTGGTAAGAAACCCAAGACAATGTTTTAAACTAATTCTGTTGTCCCGTGCAATAAGATATGGAGCTCTGGAGGCAAAATCTTCAAGCTCCCCAATTCTTCTGGTTGTTGTGACTGCCAAGTAAAAAAAGCAGTTTTAAAGATTAATAGTCTCAACAGTTTGTCAGATATCGTTTCAAACAGAATGTCCATAAGGATGGAAAATCCGGAATTAGTCTTACCGGTAATTGTTTTTCCAGGAGTCCAACATGACAGCACATGGAGGATGTCCATCCCTTATCTCTGTAGGGACAGGAAGTGAGACAAGTTTAAAAGGCCCCCCCCATCCCTCCTCTCACCAGTGTTTTCTAAATTACTACACCGGATAGATGGCTCTTATAACAATTTCCTCTTGTCATAACAACCAATGTTAATTTCACATTGTACCATCACAAAAAAAGACCACAACAACAAATATAATGGGAGGGATAATAGGAGTGCTGTCATGTTGGACTCCTGGAAAAACAATTACCGGTAAGACTAATTCCGGATTTCCAGGACGTCCCCCATGACAGCACATGGAGATATACCAACTTATTATCTTAGGGAGGGACCACGGCCTGGAGGACCTTCCGACCAAAGGCCAAGTTGTGACCTGACGGCAGGTCCAATCTGTAATGTTTACAAAAGGTGTTAAAGCTGGACCAGGTAGCAGCTTGACATATCTGATCCACCGTAGCACAGGCTCTTTCTGCCCAGGAGGTGGAGACTGCCCGGGTAGAATGGGCCCTAATAGATGCAGGACACGGTTTGTTTTGCAGACGGTAGGCTTCCTGGATGGTTTGCTTGATCCATCTGGTTAAGGTCATCTTGCTAGCTTTTTCCCCTCTCCTAGCTCCACCAAACTGTATGAAGAGGTTATGGCTTTTCCTTCTGTCTGTCGTTTCCTGGATATATTTGAGAACCGATCTACGGACATCCAGACAGTGGAAACGTGCTTCCTGTGGATTTTTAGGGGAAGCACAGAAAGAAGGGAGAGTTATTTCCCGCTCTCTGTGAAAAGACGACACTACTTTCGGTAGGAAAGCTGGGTCTAGTTTTAGGATTAACCTGTCGTCTAGGACAGTAATATATGGTTCTCTGATAGATATAGCCTGAATTTCGCCAATTCTACGCGCTGAAGTTATCGCTACTAAGAACACTGTTTTTAATGTTAGATTCTTCAGAGAAATGTTGTCCAGAGGTTCGAATGGACTGTCACAGAGGGAGTTTAGTACCACGGAAAGATCCCAAGGAGGGATTGTCTGTCTAAGTGTTGGCCTTAACCGACAAGCTGCTTTTACAAATCTTTTTATCCATCTATGTTCTGCCAGCTGAAAATCCAAAAAGGAGGAAAGGGCCGCAATCTGTACTTTCAGCGTGGCGGGTCTCAACCCTAAATCGAAACCCTTCTGTAGGAATTCCAGAATCTGGGCTATGGTAGGAGAAGAACAGTTCGGGACGGTCACTGATAGCCAGGAGTTGAATTTTCTCCAGATTTTGTTATATATAGCCAGGGTTACTGGTTTACGGCTTTTCTGTAGAGTCGAGATTACTGCATCGGATAGGCCCTGATTCCTCAACATCTGCCTCTCAGGATCCATGCTGTAAGGCTTAATTTCTTCAAACCCGGGTGAAGAAGAGGGCCCTGAGACAGGAGGTCTGGGATTAACGGAAGCAATATAGGATCCTCCAGAGCCAGACTCTTCAGAAGAGGGAACCAGCTTCTCTTGGGCCAGGCTGGTCCCACAAAAATGAATCTCCCTGAGCTCTGTTTGATCTTCTTCAGCACGGCTGGAATAAGGGGAATTGGCGGGAAGGCATAAGCTAGAGTTATGTTCCAGGACTGGGAGAAGGCGTCTATTCCCGCTGAGGGACTCCTGGGATTGAGAGAAAAATATGTCTCTATCTGGGAGTTCTGATCTGAAGCAAACAGGTCTACCTGGGGAGATCCCCAACGGTGGCATAACTTCTGAAATATAACCCTGTTTAGCATCCATTCGCCTGGACAGAATTTTTTCCTGCTTAAAAAGTCTGCCGTCACATTTTCTACTCCTTTTAAATGAACTGCCATAACTGATAGGCTGTTGGATTGAGCCCAGATGAAGATTTGATCTGTAATTTTTTGTAGAAGCGGGTTCTGTGTTCCTCCCTGTCTTCTGAGGTAACTGACAGTTGTTACGTTGTCGGAAAAGATTTTTAAATGTTTCCCTCGTAGCATATGTGAGGCTTTTTCCAGGGTTCTCTGGACTGCTGCCAATTCTCTGGCATTTGAGGACCAACTTATTTCCTCCCTGGACCACAGACCCTGATAAAATCTCTCGCCTATGTGGGCACCCCAGCCCCGAAGGCTGGCATCGGTCGTTATTATCTCTGAAGGTTCCTTGTTCCAGGGGACGCCCTTCCTTAGATTTTCCGGGGAGGTCCACCAGAGTAAAGAGATTTTTACTTTGGCTGGTAAGGATATTTTCCTGTCCAGGGAACCTGGATCTCTGTTCCAGGAGGAGAGAATCAGGTTTTGGAGTGGTCTGCAGTTGAATTGTGCCCAAGAGACCATAGGGATGCAGGATGTCATCACCCCTAATATGTGCATGGCTTCCCGAAGGGAACAGCATTTTTTCTTTTGGAATGAAGATATTTCCTTTTTTATAGTTGCCAGCTTTGCGGGAGGAAGAAATGAGGTCTGGAGTACTGAATCCAGGAGTGTACCTAAAAAAATCTTCCTGTAGTCTGGGTGAAGGTCGGACTTTTTTAAATTGATGATCCACCCCAGGTCCTGCATCAACGAAAGGGTCGTCTGGAGTTGTTCTGTCATGGACATCTGAGACTCTGCTATGAGTAGAAAATCGTCCAAGTATGGAACTATTAGTATGTCCTTTTGCCTGAGATGGGCCATCATTTCTACCACAATCTTGGTAAAGATGCGAGGGGCTGATGAGAGCCCGAAGGGGAGGCACTGAAACTGAAAATGGTGTACCAGACCGTTTATTTTTATGGCGAACCTGAGATACTGCTGGAAGGTCGGGTGTATAGGGACATGGTAGTAAGCATCCTTGAGATCGATGGTGCACATTACCGCTGCTGGGGTGATAAGTGGAATTGCCGTCAGTACTGAGTCCATCTTGAAATGGTAGTACTTGATCCATTTGTTCAAGTATTTTAGATTTATTATTGTTCGGTATGAATTGTCTGGTTTTTTTACTAAGAATAGTTTTGAATAGTGGCCCATGAAACGTTGATTTTTGGGAACCGGAATTATTGCTCTTGTTACGCAAAGTTTCTGCAGGTCCTGTATCATGTGATACTGTAGCGTTTTTGTTTGGGGTACTGTAATGCAATACTTCTGAGGGGGATTGGATCTGAATTCTAGTCTGTACCCTTCCTGGATGGTTTGAATTATCCAGGGGTTGTTTGAAATTCTGGCCCATGCCTGATAGAACAGACGAAGCCTCCCCCCCACTGGACTGGCGTCATTGTTTGCCAGATGAAGTAGAGGTATTGGGGTTAAGAAGGAACCCTCTACCTCTGCCTCCTTTGGGGTGGCTCCACCTACCCATCTTGCCTTTTCCTCGTCCTGAAAAGTTCTGAGACTGTCTAGGGGATCTCCGAAAGGGCTGATTTTTCTTGGGTTTTTCTACAGGAAATCCCTTTCTTTTATCAACTGCTTTTTCCAAGATGGTGTCCAGAACGGGTCCAAACACATAGGAACCTGAAAATGGTATGGCACAAAGCTTATTTTTAGAAGCTAAGTCCCCAGACCAGTTTTTAAGCCAAAGAGCTCTTCTAGACGTATTGGCCAGGGTGCCATTTTTAGCTGCGAATCTAACTGATTCAGCCGATGCGTCAGCTAAAAAGGCAGTGGCATTCTTAAGGAGGGGTAAGGATTCAAGAATGTCCTCCCTAGGGGTTTTTAATTTTAAGTGGTTTTCCAGCTGATCTAACCAGAGATCCATAGCTCGAGCCACGGAAGTTGCCGCTATGTTGGTATTTATTAGGGCCGCAGAGCATTCCCATGCTCTTTTAAGCAAACCCTCTGTCTTACGATCCAGAGGATCCTTGAGCTGAGAGGAGTCTTCAAAGGGGATAGAAGTTCTCCTGGCCTCCTTTGCTACCTGAACATCTACCTTAGGTATTTCCTCCCATAATTTTATATCCTCTGGATCAAAAGCTAAACGACTCCTGAATTCTCTGGGAATGGAGAGCTTCCTCTCTGTATCCATCCATTCCTCTAGAATTAGCTCTCTTAAGTTTGAATTAACTGGGAAGAGCTTCCTCTTTTTTGCCCTAAGGCCCCCAAACATTTGGTCCTGGACGGATCTAGCTGGCTGAACCTCCTCTATATCCATAGTCTCTCTGACCGCAGAAATCAGAGAGTCTAAATCCTCCATGGAAAAAAGGTATTTTTTGGCGTTGTCAGACTTGACATTGGCCGAGGAATCCTCTTCCTCTATCTCCCCTTCTGAGTAGTATTGGCCTTCCATAAGATCTTCAGAGTCAGAGTCCCACTGGGTCTTCCTCTTTTTTGGAGCCGGGGAGGAGGGCGGGCAAGGTTTTGATAAGCCCGATACCGTAGCCTGCACCTCTTCCCGAATCATGCTTCTCAGTTCGGTCAAAAAGGATGGTTGCTCATCTTTTATTAATTTTGCTATACAGTCTGCACATAACTGCTTCTTGTAAGCTTCCTGCAGTTTTTTGCAGCAGGTAGCACACTTTCTCGGCTTCTTCCTAGAGTCCGGCTGAGACTTATGAGCCGATTCTTTTTCCCCCTAGGAAAAAATCCAAGAAAGTATAGCTCAGAAACCAAACTCTCAGTGGAGAGAATGGGGAACAGGGAACATGACTTACATGACCCTGGGCAGAAGGATCCATAACAGACTCCGTCTTAGAGGATGAAAGGGCTTCCATGGTAGGACCACTAACCACCAGAAGTATCACCCTTAAATAGGGTTCCACTTACCTGCCCGCCTTCTGCACCGCGACGCTCCTCCCATCTTCTTCCGGGGGACTCACCACCAAAGGAGGGAGTCAAAACCCCGTGTGTTGGCGTCCACGCTGTTCAGAACGCTCGGTGGGCGCCGCCATCTTGGATGCGTCACTTCCTGCGACCCGGAAGTGACGTCGCGCGCGCGCCCCGGCATCCACAGAAGCGGAGGAGCGTCTGGCCGGACCCGAGAGCCCGCGAAGGGGAAGCGGAGTCGGCGCCCCCTACCC
This sequence comes from Rhinella marina, assembly GCA_900303285.1. Lineage (NCBI taxonomy): Eukaryota > Metazoa > Chordata > Amphibia > Anura > Bufonidae > Rhinella > Rhinella marina. The sequence goes on along the minus strand of ONZH01011769.1, from coordinate 31,403 downwards.
CGGATTTTAGGTAGGACTTGTGGGCGGCTAGAGAACCCCCGAAGGGGGAGCTAGCAGGGCCTTAGATTCTGGAGCTGAGAGGGGAGACCGGGCATCCCCCGACCAGCTCCTAGCCCTCCATACATACTTTTCTTTCTTCTTCCCTAATGGGAGCTCACTCCCTATCCCTGTAGGGACAGGAAGACACTGGTGAGAGGAGGGATGGGGGGGGCCTTTTAAACTTGTCTCACTTCCTGTCCCTACAGAGATAAGGGATGGACATCCTCCATGTGCTGTCATGGGGGACGTCCTGGAAAGACGAGTTTCAAGTCCCAAAGTGGAATAGTGGAGTAGAGGGAAGAATACTTTCTGCTGTCCCTCTTGATAAAGCATTTGACAAGAGCAAGATCCACCAATTCAACTTCTGTAAAAGCACTTAGAGCAGCAATGCGAACTTTTAAGGTAGCAGTCTTGAGCCTTTTCTCTAGGTCAGACAGTAGAAACTTCAAGATTATAGAAACATGAGGAGGCTCCAGAGAATTCCATCTGTTCCCTGCAAACGACAACATGTTATATATATTTTGGAAGTGGCAGGTTTTCGACTGGGAAGAGTGTAGAAACCACCAAATCTGACAGGGCTTTTTGTTTATGGATGAGCAGTTTGTCCCCATGCCATCAGATGAAGCCAGGATACACTTAAGCCGCTGGTCCCGGCTCAACCTACAGTAGAGATCCAGAAGCGGTTTGTCATTGCCAGTCCAGACAGGAAAAACAATCGACTGGTCACGTTGACCAATAAGATTTTTACATCATAGACCCTTATAGCAGTTTAAAGAGATATTATAACCTTGAACACTGCAGTCAATTCTCTCTGACTGAAATAATTATTGGATAATTCTTGATCCCATACCGTCTGAACTAGGCAGTTTGGGCTCCCAGTCCTCGACTGTTTGCATCTGCAGTGATGACTACCTGATTTTCCTGCCACCAAGTGACTCCACGTTAAAGATTTTTTTTTACTATCCACCAGCTGAGAGAGATTTTTACCTAAGGGAGCATTTTCACTTTTTTTGTCTAGGGGGGAGTCAAGGGGCATAGCAGTAACCTCTGTAAAACTCTTGTATGTGCCTGAGACCATCTGACTGAGGGAATGGTGGATGTTACTAGACCCATAATAATCATGACATCTCTCTTTAAGGCTATGCTGTCAAAAGAAGACATTCTAAATCAGGCACCATTCTTTTTTGGAGGGAAAAAAAGATCTTATGAGAACTGATGAGAATCCAGGAAAAATCCCCAAAATGTTTTCGTTGGCTGGGAGATAGATCTGATTTTTCCTGGTTCACCATCCATTCCTAGAAAAGTCTCAAGAAACTGAAGGTGGAGAAAGAAGATATCCCTTGATGTTACATCTAACAGGAAGTTGTCTGAATAATGATTTTTTCGAATATCCTGGGACTTGAGACAATGTGAAAGGCAGGGACTGGAACTGGCATAGGCGGCTTTTGAAAAATAGAGCCATTCTGAGGAATTTCTGGTAATTTGGATGAATTGGGACATGTTACTATGGATCTGTAAGGTACAGAGTTACCATATAGCAGTGCTGAGGGACCAAATGTTCTGTAGATTTTATAGTCTCCATCTTGATCATAAACCTCCATCCCTGAATCAACAAATATATTGATTCAGGGATCTGAGGTTTATGATCAGTCTGCACTTGGGCCAAGGCTATCGGAAAATAAAAGCCTTGACCTTTTTGTTCCTGAGGTATGGGAATCAAGATTTGTTTTTGAAGACGATGGATACATCTTTTTCCAACCGTATTAACTATGTCAGAATGGAATTTTCAGATTATTAAGGTCAGTTGACTGTAATTGTGGACAAGCTGGTTGTTTAACATAAACCTGTGGGGGTCACGGAGACAAACGTTAAGTTGTAACCTGACTTTATTGTACTGATCAAAGGGGAGGTGGTTACATCTTCCCAGGAAGGATGGAAGAATCTAAATATGCCCATCACAGGAAGAATGGCGTAATTGTGACTGGCAGGTAGAGTTAACAGGATTAAGTAGGGAGCCTTTGCTTTATTCTTTGAGTAATGCCACTTGCCAGTTCCTTCTTTTTTTATGATCTGGTTCATTTCTATTTTGATTACAAAAGGAACGCCTCTGATAAAAATACTGTGATTCAGAAGGTTATCCTTTCTTCTTATCAGAAGACCCGCACGTGACATCAGATAAAGCAGCAGATCTAATTGAAGATGTATCAGGTCAGCTGAGAGTGGGCATACACCAAAACCTTGGAAGCTTGCTTCAGCACCAGTATGTTCATATCTTCCAGCTGGTTTAGCCAAATGAACTGAGACCTACCAGTGCAAGTGGCTCCTATATTGGGATGGAACATAGCTGAACCAGTTTCCCAGAAACGTTCCAGGAGGCTTTCAAATTTCTGGTCAATGGGATTCTTCAGCAGACCCAGATCTTCAAAGGGTTGGATACATTTTTTAAAAAAAATTTGAGATACCGAAGCATCAATCTTTGTGCGGGGTTCCTAAGTGAAAGGATATTTTCTCTTGAACGCAAAATAGAGGTCTCCAATCTCTTTTGCGATTCCCTCCATTCTTAAAAAATTTTAAATTTAATAATAAGTTTAATATTATTACATAATAAAACATAATGAAACATCTAGTTCTGAAAAGACAGGGGTTCTTTAATGTCCTCAATTTTTATAGTTGCCTTTATACTGCTGCTCAGAGGAGGCATTTTGTGTCCTCAGGAAAACAAAGGGGACAACCCGTACCGTCCTCGGAAGACTCAGTATCCCATTCTGGAAAAATTTCCCCCTCATCTAAATCAATTTGAAAATTGGATAGGTTAAGAGTCTTTAGAACAGAAAGGTGAAGGGGATAATCTCAGGTCAATCACCAAACTGACTTCCTCTTTAATGAGAATGGCAGGTGCCCCTTCTGTCATCATTTCTTTCATATACTTTGAGCAAAGAGGTTTTTATGGGACTGGGAAAGCACTTTCATACAAATGGCACCTTTCTTGTGAGAGCATTTAGTGCTATAAAAGCGGTACTCAACTAGCAGCCCACAGTAGCCAGCTGCCCAAACCCTGTATGTCCCACTGTCAACTGTATTTGCATCCTCACACAAATTCAGTTGAATACAATAGTAAACTATGGCGTTACTATGATAACGGTGATTCAGAGATGCCAGACACGATGTGGTGATGCCATCGCACCAGCAGTGCGAAGCCACAGACAGTAGGGCATAGAGCGGAGGCCTGCTCTGCTCGTGATGACATCTCTGCATCATGCCTGCCAGTGCTTAAAGGGTTTCTTTCACCAGAAATACCCAAATTAAACTGGCTGATATTAGCGATATGCTAATATCAGCTGCACCTATATAGCCTACTCTTAGTTTCCTCCATGCCCCCATTACTCGATAAATGTAACTTTTATAATATGCTAATTAGCCTGTAGGAGCAGAGGGGTTGTTGCCCCTGCTCCTAGAGGCTCCATTCTCCTACCTTATTCACCGCCCTCCGAAGCTTGATTGACAGGGCCGGGCAGCATTCTCCTCCTCCTGCCAGCCCTGTGTGCTGGGGAAATCTTGTGCCGTAATCGGAAGCATCCTTCACTATGCCTACACTGAATACTGAATGGTCCGACGCAGGCGCAAATCTCCCCAGCACACAGGGCCAGCAGGAGGAGGAGAAAGTTGCCTGGCCCTGTCAATCAAGCTTCAGAGGGCAGTGAATGCGGTAGGAGAACAGAGCATCTAGGAGCAGGGGCAAAGCCTCCCTGCTCCTAGAGGCCAATTAGCATATTATAAAAGTTGAATTTATCGAGTAATGGGGCATGGAGAAAACAAATAGTAGGCTAGTTAGGTGCAGCTGACATTAGCACATCGCTAATGTCAGCCAGTTTAGTTTGGGTATTTCTGGTGACAGAAACCCTTTAATCATTGATGCAAATGGAGAAGCAGGGAGCTGACAGAGGGAGAGCACGGGGTAGGTGAGTATTTGAAGTAGAGGCAATGTGGGGCATTGCTCCATGGGGGTCACAAGAGAGCTATATAATTTGAGAGGCTATAACTGTGTGACAGTACATTGGACTAGAGAATGTTTCCAACTTACCGGAAGGGATTATTCAAGGGCATACTGTGTACTGAGATACTGTGTAATAGAGAGGTTACACGGGTACATTTTTTTTTTTTTTTTTTTTTTTTTTAGAAAGAAGAGTACATCAGACAAAAAAAAAAAAAACAACAAAAAAACAAAACACCAGTTCTGTTGGTATCTGGGAGTGTGTGTGTATAAAGATAAGACTCACAAATGTGCATTCTCTATTATGTTTGTATCATTAATATATTCATATATAGCTAGAAATATTTGTGTGTGAAATTAACCATACACCAGCGGTTGGTAATGTTTTGCTACAATGTAGTGCATCTTTCACTTTATAAGACGCAGTCCCCCCCCCTACCAAAAAAATAAATAAAAAAATAGGTGGAAAAATGGCAGTGCGTCTTCTAATGCATATACTAATGAGTGCTTCTATTATGGAAGCATTAATTAGCCCACAGGAGGTGTGGGTAGCATTAAGTACTGACAGTGCTGCTATTACTCATCCTTCCCTGTGGGACTTAAAGTGTCTCAGGAAGTTGAGCTACCAGTCTAAAGAGAAACATTTGATAGCAAAAAGTATGTGTACATCTCCTATGGTGGAGTTAAATAGGTTGTCTGATCAACATTAATGTGTTCCTTACACACTCACAATGTATATTTATGCCCCAATACCAGTTTTTCATGTCTGTACTTTCCTTCACCTTTTCAGGTCATCAGTGCATCTTTACAAGACTATTTACATCCGGGACTTCCTGTTTGCCTCACTATCTATCTTCATTTCTAAACAAAAGTGTGATGAGTCACAGGACTGCCCAACCTTCCACATTGTTCAGTCTGCAGTAGTTACATCCACTAGCCATGTTAGTACACCCACACATGAATCCTCAGTTTCTTTCCAATTGAGTTTATAAATCACATCACTAACAGTCCAGAGACACTTCTCTCAATATCTCCAGAGTGTAATGAACAGCTTGAATCGACAAGCACATCAAAACACACCTGTATCTAATTTTACTATCATGTGCAATACAGTCTCCTGAGCTTGTAACATAGCCTGTTGTGTGTGATACTGCTTGTTGAGCTGTGTATCTAATCCTATTGTGTATGATACTGTCTTGTCTGGTGTGCATCTAAGCCCGTCATGTCTGACACTGTCCGCTGTGACTTTGTATCTAAGTATCATGTGCGATACAGGCTACTGTTCCTGCATCAAAGATTCTTATGTTTATATAATACTATATTGTATGATACAGTGAATTGGTCTTTATTAAAGGGAATCTGTCACCAGTTTTCGGCTGCCCTCACTTTTAAATCCTAACAGCTCCAGTACATTCCAGTGAGTCCTCATATTTATGAGCTCACGGCTCTCCCCGCCCACTTGCCTTTGAATTATTTTTTTTTCTCCAATTGAATCAGCAGCAGGTAGGCAGGGAAAGCCAAGAGCTCATGAATATGGGGACTCATCATTATGCACTGGAGTTGAGCCATCAGATGACATGATTCAAGGTAGACACAGAAGCCTGCAGTTCTGCAAATGCATAGATTATGCCGTTATAATGCAAAAGTCACTAAAGTAAAATGCAATAATAAAAAAATGCCCCTACAGCTTATAAAGGGAATCTGTCCCTGGTTTTAGAGTGTCCAAACTATTTTTATAAAAAATATTTTATCAGGATGGTAAACTGCAGAGAAGAGACTTGAAAAATTACATTTACTCTGAAATGCGTTGTCATAGGGCTAGTTAATAAATAAGTTACCCCAGTTAAATATATCTTTGTCAACATTTCATGTAAAGATGTCCACCTAACTGCAGATTTGAAGTTTTTTCATCTGCTGAATCCCACTTTACATTCTTGGACCCAACACGTGCAATAGTAGTGGGTTTGTCTAAGTGAACCGCTCGTTCTTCACAGTACCCCTGATGGTGGGAATAGACTTTCCCGAGGAAAACACGAGTTCACTACCTGTTGAGGTGGGTTGGCACACAAAGCAGCTGGCCCAGCACATGCCATGGCACATGGTTAAAGGGTACCCATGTAAGCACACATTTAGTAAACCTCTGGGGGAGGTGGGGGGTTGTGGATCTACTCCGTGCGCTGTGGACCCATTCATAAACTGTACAGCCTGTACTCCATACACCACAAAGAAGTCACTTGTGTACAGAAAAGTGGATTTTAAGCGTACAGGTAAAGGCGAGCTTTTTTTTGGGGGGGGGGGAATATCTCTATTAAAAATGTATTAATAAAGTACATTACAAAAAGTATTATTAGGGCATTAGGGGCATTTTACCAAAAACTTAATTAAAAGTTTAGTTACTCTTTTATTGTATGTACACTAATGACAAAAGCCTGACTAAAAAAATGGTGAACTGGAATTAGTGATGTGTGAGGAGGACTATGACATAGTGGGAGTAACTGAGACATGGCTGGATCATACCTATGACTGGGCAGTTAACGTACAGGGTTACAGTCTGTTTAGAAAGGATCGCCAAAACCGGAGAGGGGGAGGGGTCTGTCTTTATGTAAAGTCCTGTCTAAAGCCCACACTGCGGGAAGATATAAGTGAGGGACATGAAGATGTGGAGTCACTGTGGATAGAACTACATGGAGGAAAAAACAATAATAAAATACTAATAGGAGTTTATTATAAACCACCTATTATACCAGAGTCCACAGAAAATCTACTTCTAAGGGCCCATTCACGCGACACTGTGAACGGGTCCACATCTATTCCGCAATTTTGCGGAACAGATGCGGCTCCACTCACTTTAATAGCCGGCATGTGATCTTGCCGACCCACGGCTCTGTGCCGCGGCTCCGCAAGAAAAAATAGAACATGTCCTATTCTTGTCTGCAATAAGCAGACAAGAATAGGCATTTTGAACGGGGTGCCGGGCCATGTGTTCGGCAAATGCCGGTCGGCATCCGTTGTATTGCGGATCCGCAATACCACAGCTTTCTGTACAGCCCCTAAAGGAGATAGATGAGGCAGCAAATCATAATGAGGTCATTATTATGGGGGACTTGAACTACCCAGATATAGACTGGGAAACTGAAACCTGTATATCTCATAAAGAAAACCGGTTCTTGGCAATAACCAAAGACAATTACCTTTCCCAACTGGTTCAGGACCCGACTAGAGGGACAGCCATACTGGACTTAGCATGAACCAATAGACCTGACAGAACAACTGATGTGCAGGTCGGGGGACACCTGGGAAATAGTGACCATAATATAATAACCTTCCAATTGTCATTCAAAGGAGTGTTTCTTCAGGGAGGAACAAAAATGCCAAACTTCAAAAAAAAGCTAAATTTGACCAGCTAAGAGAGACCATTGGCCTAACTAACTGGGACAAAGTCCTCAAAAATAAAAAATACAACCACAAAATGGGATATTTTTAAAAGGATCCTAATCTCTAATTGTGAGAAATACATATCTTATGGGAATAAAAGTACAAGAAAAAAACTATGTGGATAAATAGAAATGTAAATGAAGCAATAAAGGACAAAAAGAAAGCATTTAAAGCAATGCAAGTCACCAATACATACTAAACGGTAAAACACTGGGTAACACTGACATGGAAAATGACGTAGGAATTTTAGTGAAGAGCAAACTAAGCTGTAGAAATCAGTGTCAGACAGCTGCTGCCCAGGCAAATAAGAGGCATAGATGCCCGTGATGAGAACATAGTCCTGCCACTTTACAAATCACTAGTCAGACCACACATGGAGTACTGTGTACAGTTCTGGGCTCCTGTGAACAAGGCAAACATAGCAGAGCTGGAGAGGGTTCAGAGGAGGGCAACTAAAGTAATAACTGGAATGGGTGGACTACAGTACCCAGAAAGATTATCAAAATTAGGGTTATTCACGTTAGAAAAAGATGAAAAAAGGGGAGATCTAATAACTATGTATAAATATATCAGGGGTCAGTACAGAGATCTCTCCCATCATCTATTTATCCCCAGGACTGTGATGAGGTGAAATTCATTACGTCTAGAGGAAAAAAGGTTTGTACAAATAGAAGAGGATTCTTTACGGTAAGAGCAGTGAGACTATGGAACTCTATGCCCGAGGAGGTGGTGATGGTAAGTTCACTAAAAGAGTTCAAGAGGGGCCTGGATGTATTTCTGATGGATTTTTTCCATAAAGTAGGGAAAATTGGTTTCTATCTCACAGGGTTTTTTTTTGCCTTCCTCTGGATCAACTTGCAGGATAACAGGCTGAACTGGATGGACAGAAGTCTTTTTCAGCCTTATAAACTATGTTACTATGTAATATAGATGTTTGCAAAAGACTTTACATGACCCCCAGTGGTAGTATAATTTTGTTTAGGAAATATCAATCTATTTAACAAGGTGGGGCCCTTATGGAACAGGAAAACACTGTTGATGTACAGTTGCTAGATTAAAGGAGTTTTCGGGGATTTCTATATTGATGACCTATCATCAGGATAGGTCATCAACATCAGATTGGCGGGGGTCCAACACCCGGCACCACCGCCGATCAACTCCATGCGAACGCTACCTTCCCTTGATCGTTTACCTACTTCCCATCGATAGCACAGTGGTGAGGAGGTGTAACTACAAGCCATCCCAATGATTTCACTGCTGCACTGTTGACAGCGAGCAAGTAAACAAACAAGGGAAGGCAGCACTCGCACGGAGCACAGCCTTCCCTTCAACCAGCTGATTGTCAGAGGTGCTAAGTGGCAGGACAGGTCATCAATATCAAAGTGGATAATAGGCCCTGACCTAATGGCAATACTCATCTCATACAGATGATTGCGACTGCCCGTGCTCCCCGGAGGATTACTAACTCCTGGCATAGGACATGGGTACCGGCATGCAGTTCTCTTAGCTTAGCGAAGCAGGCGGAGGCCCGCTCCGCTCAGCTAATCCTGACATAGTACATGGGCACAGAGTACCAATGTGCTATGCCAGAGGTTAGTAATCTTCCGGGGGGCAAGGGCAGAAGCAGCAATGTGTGCTCCTGCCTATAGTCACAGTGTTGCTGCAGCTCCATTGACAAATTGTGTACTGCGTACACCGCTGAGCTGTCAGCAGTGTGTGAAGAACTAAGTTTTAAGCACACAGGGAATGGTGCGCTTTAGGGAGGGAAAAAGTGTAGTAAAAATAGAAAATTGATTAATAAAGTAAATTAGAGATAGTTTTATTAGGGCATTAGTGACAACATAATAAAAGTTTGTATAATGGTTTAGTTACTCTTTAAAGGGATTCTGTCAGCAGGATAAGGTGTATAGAGCTTTTAACATCTAGTTCTTCCTCTCCGCGATTTATTTCAAAATATACTATTATTACTTTTACTAGTGCTGTAGTTTCTTCAAAAAAATCGTTTTAATTCATATGCTAATAACTTACTTAAGGAGCCCAAGGGGCTGTCTACCCGGCCGTTGAAACCAAGCTGCGCCGCTTATTTTGGAGCCAAGCACCGCCCTCCTGCTAATTATTCACACCCCTTAGCGCTCTGCTTCTTCTCTTGCTGCGGTAATCTCGCGTATGCGACATGGATACATCAGTGTTCGCCCGTGCGGTGTCCTGGCAGTGGCCTCATCCGACTAAGTGCGCATGCGCGAGATTACGCTGCAGCAATAGAAGCAGAGCCCTAAGGGGTGTGAATAATTAGCAGGAGGGCGGTGCTGGGCTCCAAAATAAGCGGCACGGCTGGGCTCCAACGGCCGGGAAGACAGCCCTTTGGGCTCCTTAAGTAAGTTATTAGCATATGAATTAAAATGATTTTTTGAAGAAACTACAGCACTAGTAAAAGTAATAATAGTATATTTTGACATAAATCGCGGAGAGGAAGAACTAGATGTTAAAAGCTCTATACACCTTATCCTGCTGACAGAATCCCTTTAAAGCCTCACAAGGTGACATCTGCCAACTTGTCAAGGTATCATTACATAGATCCCGAGGAGAATATGCAGTTTAAGCTTGGTCTCCAGAAGGCAGAGAAAATGAATGAGCAATGGAGGAAGTAACTTTCTGAGGATCAAGATATCTGTGTGGCACATTTTCATGACTAAATCCAGCCTTTGACAGTTTTTATGCTTTTAGTTTTGTCATACTTATTTTTTCAGTTAAATAAAGTGCTTTGAGCCCCCTGAGTCTTCAGACTGATGGGCCTGCCACCATGATTCTGAATGTCAGAAGACGGTATCTATTAAAAATTGCATCACTCATCTCTGCTATCAGACCACTGGGGGATACCCACAGTGCCAAACAAGCTTCAAAATGAACTGTAAAGAGGTTGGGGATAGAATTAGGAATAGAGTGAAGAGAGAGAGTGAAATCCATGTCAAACTACTATGGTTCTTAGAGGCTGGTTCCTGGAAACAAAAGTCAGTATTCTGGAATAGACTATGTTTCCAATTTACCAGAAGGGATTACTCAAGGGCATACTGTGTATAATACAGAGGTTACACTAGCACATTTTTTTCTGCAAGAAGAGTAGATCAGACCAAAAAATACCAGTTGTGATGACATCTGGGCAGTGGGGGCAAGAGCAAAGATAAGGCCTGAGGTTCATTCTGCAGTTTGTTTTCATCAGTAATATATTCATATGTAACTAAAAATATGTGCGCATGAAATTAACCATGTACCAATGATTGGTAAAGCTTTGTCACAATGTAAGTACATAATGTCGATAACTCGCTACTTTTTGCATAGTGTTTTCATATAATAAAACGAGTCACAAGCTATTAGACTAGAGATGGTCAGTCAGACCCAAAACATAAGTTCTTGGCTCCCTTCTCTCTCACTGAAGTGATTATTGTATATTTTTACAAATTCGGAACACCAGAAGAAAGTGAGCTGAAGCCTTCATCTACAAATTTAAGGGGCAATTGCTATGAAAAACTATAAGGGGACACTTGGGAGGCCATCACTGTGAGGGGGCACTTAAGGGGCATCATTAGTGTCTAGGCAGGCACTAACGGGCATCATTATTCGTGAGGTGGCATTAAGAGGACATTTTTATTATGTTGGGACCTTAAGGAGATTAAGTAGGATTATAGGAATTGTTATTGTTAGAGAAAAAAGAAAAACAACTTGCTGCAGTGCATTACAAGCCACTGGTGTTTTGTGTTTTTTTTTTTTTTGTGGCTTGATTCTTCACTCGACAGGCTCAATTAGTGGCTAAAACTGCTATGGAAGGGAGAAGGGAGAAGAGAGCCCATGACCCATCTAACCAAGGGACAACTATAGTACATATCACCAGAAATCAGGAGGCATACCAGGCTGGGGACTGAATTGATGAAAAGCTAGTGGACATGTGAAACTGTGAAACTGTGTTCCTTTGAAGTATCCGTTACTGCCCCCAGTCGTACTGCAACCAAAAGTTCAGAACTGGAAATATGTCACCAGAAACCAAGGGAGGGATTCCCGCGTCACAGCGCCATGTGACATAGATTCCCAGGCTGGAATCCGATTTGGGGTCGGCACTGCATGCCTGGGGCTGCCTTACAGGGAAGGACTTATCCCTAAAGCATGGAAGCCCAGCTGCCCAAGAACCCTCCCTGTCTGTACCAGTCCTCCAAGAACATCAAGGAAGAGGACAATCTGGGAGAGGAAAAAGTTGCCAAAAGAAAACACTGCCAGGTAGAGTCTCTATACATCCCCAAGAGATAGGAAACAACCAAAGCAGGTAAAGGGGAAGAGTTGCTTCTACATTGTTTTCTATGTCTGGGGAGGTAGGAAAACCCTCACTCATGTCAGTGTCATTGTGGAGGCGTGGGGAAAAATAAAATTGTTGCATGATCCACTAAATGCTGTATCATGTTCATAGGTGGCCATATACCATACTTTGCTGTTAGCCGATTGCTTGTTCATCCACTGAAATTCGGTTCCTATTTCACCACCACAACCACCTCTGGTAACAACTTATCTCCTTTAAGAACTATGCACGACTTTTGTCTCTGCTTCAAAAATCTTCCCCTGAGTGGAAACCTAACTGACCCCATTATAGTCTATTGGGTCCGTAGGCTCAGTTCGGCACAGTCCTTTTTGTTCTCCTGTTCCTATAAAGGAGCAGGGAACAGAAAGGCTGAATACTGATGAGAACTTATCCTAATGTGTATGTCCACGTTTACTTTGAAGGAATGGTGTATCTAAGGCGAACAAACTATTTCACTCATGCATGCCTCTGAACAACTAATTAATACCATTCTCTGATCAGGTTACAATGTGCCTAGTACATAATAATTATACATATAGAGAAAGAAAAGCTGAAATTTAGATTATGTACATATATTTGTAGCTGTAAATAGATTGCTGAAAATAAGTCTATTCACAGGAAACAAAGTAAAAAGCTCTGTGGGGCTGATCTTGCTAGAGGATGCTAAAATAGTCATGTCTCCTTTAAGAGACTGCTAAATCTTCTGTATGAAAGAAGCAACTATCCTAATCTGTTCATATCCCTATTAATCTACTTAATCCCCATGGCGTGAAAAAAAAAAAAAAAAAAAAAAAAAGATTACAACCTCTTACGACGTACTATATATGTCACATTTGCTTTATATTATGCTTGTGTTTTATTACATGATATTGCAGCGGTTGTGGTGATATATAGAGGCATAAGACCTCACAAAAATATAAGCTTCAGCCTTGTGGGTTCACAATAGAGCATGCTTCCCCATTCTGTAGAACTACACTGGTCACTCAGTGAACAATTTCAACTAAATTATTGCTCTCCCTATAGCTACAATAACTTCTTACCTTAGGTGGTTTACTTACCAATACAGGAGGAGAAGGTATTTATACCAGCAACAGGATCATAGTGGGCATCCAGCCATTTTGAGGCATCACTAAATAAGGATATATAAATAAGAAAAAGAAAAATGTAAAAAAAAATAAAAATGTGTTTTACTCTGAATGCAATATATATCAATTTATTTGGGGGATGAAAACCATCAAAAATACATTACTATATCTGTTCCATTGGATGGTAGTTGGTTAGTGACTCATGGTTATACCTGGAGTTCCTGTAGAATGAAGTAACTACACGCGTATTGACCATCAGGTGGGGCTGAGGGGCCAGGAGAGTAGAAAAAAAAAAAACCTAATTACACTTACCGGTAATTTCCTTTTCATGAATCCTCCACAACGGCACAACAATGAGAGAGACCCTCCTCCCACTTGGTAGGAACAGGAAGCAAATAAATTAGAGCCTCCTTCAGCTCCTCCTCAGTGTCTTACTGGAACCGGACAGCCAAGGAGAATCAGCAGCACCAAGGCACACACCAACACTCAACTTATAACTATACACTAACATACAAAGACTAATTGAATAACTATCCACGAAAAATATGGATTTTTATTTTTTATTTTTTTTATGTATTTAGGGCGGGAACTAACCCGTGCCATCATGGAGGATTCATGAAAAGGAAATTACCGGTAAGTGTAATTAGGTTTTTTCCCTTTCATCCTCCACGATGGCACAACAATGAGATATACCAGATAAATACATTTTTAGGGCGGGATCACTGCCTGAAGCACCTTCCTACCAAAGGAAACTTCTTCAGCCCTATGAACGTCAATCCTGTAATGCCTAATAAAGGTATTTGGGGTACACCAGGTTGCAGCTTTGCATATTTGATCCAAAGAGGCTCCTCTAAACTCTGCCCAAAAGGTAGACAGGGCTCTAGTAGAGTGAGCCTTTACTTTCAAGGGGGGATCCCTACCCTTTGCTTTGTATGCCTCACAAATAGCCATTTTGATCCATCTACTTAAAGACACTTTGGAGGCCCTACAACCTTTACTGTTACCCTGAAACTGAACAAACAGAAAGTCGGATTTCCTGCAACACTTGGTAGACTCCAGATATTGAATTACAATGCTTCTGACATCCAGAAAGATTCTGACATCTTTCCTCCTTGGAAGAAGAAAACTTTTCACAGAAGGAAGGAAGAATAATCTCTTCCTGCCTGTGAAAATCTGATACCACCTTCGGGGAAAAGGAAAGATCAAATTTCAAAACAATCCTATAATCCAGGATTCTCATAAAGGGTTCCTTAGACTTAAAGGGGTTGTCTCAATATTCTAAAAAAAATATTCTACAGTTTTCAAACCAGCACCTGGATGTGAATACTTTTGTAATTGCATGTAATTAATAATTCTGTATAGCTACTGAGTTATTCAGTAAAATGTATCTGTATCATGCCACTTAATTTCTTATTTCTTTGACCTGCTCACTGAGAAGGCCGCACATGCTCAGTTTCATCTTTCAACTGCCTCCTGAGCTGTGATAGGAGGAGCTGAGACACGCCCCCTGAGCTGCAGCAGAAAAAAGACACTCCCCTTGAGCTGCCAGCTTGATATAAATCTAGCAGAGCAATGAATGTGGGATCTCTGGATCCATGTGAGGTACAGGGCTGCTTCTAGCTTTGTTAGAAAGAGATTGTCATGTACTATATGATGTCTGATTTTCATTTTTTACATTATTCGTGGGATAACCCCTTTAAGGGTATGAATTTTGCCTACACATCTGGCAGAAGTAATTGCAACTAGGAACACCGTTTTGAGTGTTAGAAACTTAATGTCGATGTCTCTCAAAGGTTCAAATGGACAGTCCGATAATCCTGAAAGGACAATATTAAGATCCCAAGGAGAAACAAGGGACTTAAATCTAGGTCTCAGTCTATCCACACCCTTGAGGAACCTAATCACCCAAGGACGAAGAGCAATTTTCTCATCAAAAACCGAGCTGAAAAGCTGAAAACTGTACCCTAAGGGTACCAGGCCTGAGACCCTTTTGGAATCCTGCTTGAAGGAATTTTAAAATTGCCTGCACCGAGAAGGAATACCAGAAACAGAGCACCATTTGCAATACCTATTCCAAATTCTAGAATATATTTTAGATGTAATCTTTTTCCTACATGCTGACAAAGTGGAAATAACTTCATCAGGCAAGCCCCTGGCTTTAAGTCTTACCCTTTCAGCATCCAGGCAGCTAAATGCAAACGATCTACCTGCGGATGCGAGATTGGGCCCTGAGTCAGGAGACCCTTGGTCCGCGGAAGAGGCCAAGGTCTCCCAAAGCCAGGGATTTCAGAGTCAGGAACCAAGGCCTGTTCGGCCATATGGGGGCAATCAGGATTACTCTCCCCCATCCCTCCGTCTCCGGGAAACAGGGAGTAAAACTTTTTTACTTTTTTGTTGGACTTTGAGGCGAAGAGATCTACTGATGGATTTCCCCACTTGCAAACAATCTGCTGGAACACTTGCTGGTCCAGAGACCATTCGCTTGAGTCCAACTTTACTCGGAAATCTGCTTTTACATTTAGATCTCCTTTTATATGAACCGCTGACAGAGAGAATAGATGATCCTCTGCCCAACCAAAAATTCTGTCTGCCAGCTGCTGCATCAAAGGGCTCAGAGTCCCTCCCTGGTGATTTATATAGGAGACTACTGACACATTGTCCGATCTTATCTAAACATTTAAGTTGCGTATCTGACTGGATAGGGAAGTTAGAGCCATCCAAAGTGCAAGGAACTCTCACCAGTTTGAGGGTTTTTCTGCTTGTTCCGGAGACCATTTCCCCTGGAGAGACTCCTGAGAAAAATGGGCTCCCCAACCCCACTGGCTTGCATCGGTCGTAATTATGTTTAATTGATCGTAGTACCAGGGAACCCCTGCCTGGAGGTTTTTCACATCCTCCCACCAGGCTAGGGACTGTTTGACTTCCGGGGAGATTGTCATATGATTTTACAGGGACTCCTGTGACTTGTCCCAGGAGGTTAGAATCTGTTTCTGAAGCAGTCTGGTGTGAGCTTGTGCCCATCTGACTGCCGGAAAACAAGCAGTAAGAGAGCCCAGCAGAGCTATGGCCTGATGGATTGAACAAGCAGGTTGACTTCTGAAATTCTTTACCAGACATATCGTCTTCTCCTGTTTTTCTACTGGTAAAAAACACATCTGTTTTACAGAATCTAGTAAGATCCTGAGAAAAATCAACTTCTGAAATGGAACCGGATTTGATTTTCTCCAATTTATCAGCCAACCTAGGCGATTTAGGAGTAGTCTTGTCTGGAGAAGAGATTCTTCCAGAGAGGCTGCTGAGCTGCCTATGACCAAGAGGTCGTCTAAGTAAGGCACAATCAGAATATTTTTCCTTCTTAGATCGGCTACCACCTCCAGCATAATTTTGGTGAACACTCGAGGTGCCGTGGTCAAGCCAAAAGGAAGGGCCTGAAACTGAAAGTGCCTTAGCTTTCCCTTCAGAAAAACCGCTAACCTGAGAAATTTTTGATCTTCTCCAGAAAAGGGAACATGGTAATAGGCGTCCTGAAGGTTTAAGGACGCCATAAAATCCCCCTCCTGTAGAAGATTTACAGTTGACTTGACTGACTCCATCCTGAATCGTTTGTATTACACAAACTTGTTCAGGTGTTTCAGGTTTAATATGAGTCTGAATTTGTCATTTGTTTTTGTTTTTTTTTTACTAAAAAAACGGTTGAGTAGTAACCTTGACCCTGTTCTGCTTGAGGTACAGGAAGCAAAACTTCAATAGATCTTGGACACCATTCTCTAGAGCAGTCTGCAGAACAGGAGATTTCTGGACAGGCATTATTTTAAAAGAGGACCTTTCACCACTCCTGACATGCCTGTTTTAATAGCTTCCTGCATTCCCCGTGTAATAACAATTCTGGAACATCTATTCAGAGGGGAGGTAACAAGTTTGGGGGTGTGTCCCTGCACAGTCTGAACATGACAGCACTGATTGGCTAGAGTCAGTCTGTGCAGGTACACCCCCCCAACTGGTCACCTCCCCTCTGTTCTTTTACTAAAGGCAAATAGCAATTCACTCATAACTTCTAGTGCAAATAATAAAGAAATGGCACAACATAGAGACATAAGAATAGATGCTCCAGAATTGTTATTACATGGGGAATGCATGAAGCTATTAAAACAGGCATGTCAGGAGTGGTGAAAGGTCCTCTTTAAACTCTGGTGAGGGGGAGATATGAAGGGAATGGAATAACCGATTTTTATCAAAGACAGAATCCACAGATTTGTGGAGACCGATTCCCATTCCTTGAAAAAGAACTTCAGTCTTCCCCCCACCAGAGCCAAACAGTCATTGTTTGTTGGCATCAGTTGATTTGGAATTGAAGAGGAAACATTTGCATCTACCACTCTTGTTGGATTTCCATCTATCACTCTTCTTATTCTGATAATTTCCTTTTTTAAACTTCCGAAAGGGAAATTTACGTTTCCTGTTCTGAGATGGGAAAGACTTCTTATCGTCAGAAGCCTTCTCCAAAATGTATTCTAAGTCCTGCCCAAACAACATTGAGCCGTAAAAGGGAAGGCTACAAAGTTTTAACTTAGAAGTAGTATCCCCAGACCAAGATTTTAACCACAGGGCCCTTCTAGCAGAGAGTTAGTTAACCCTTTGATTTTTTGCAGTAATTCTGACTGACTCTGCAGTTGTGTCAGATAAGAAGTCTACCGCTTTCAGCAAAAGAGGAAAAGAATCCTTTAGATTTTCATAAGGAGTATTCTCCCTTAAGAGAGACTCCAACTGAACTAACCACTTCTTTAAAGATCTAGCTACTGAAGTGGAAGCGATATTAGGCTTAAACAAAGCCGCTGCAGAGTCCCAGGCTTTTCTAAGAGTGGCATCAATTTTTTTATCCAATGAACCAATATCCTCAAACGGAAGTGCATTGGCCCCTTTAGAAAGTTTGGCCAAAAAAACATCCACCTGAGGACAGGATTCCAAAAACATTTCATCCTCTTCCTCAAATGGAAACCTACGCCTGATAGTTCTAGGCAGAAATAATTTCCTATCAGGCGCTTTCATCATAGACTGAATATTTTTGTGGACTGGAAAAACACGTCTTTTTCTTTGCTCAAGTCCACTAAACATCTCGTCCTGCACTGATCTTTGAACCCTAGCATCTGACAAGTTCATGGTTGATCTAACGGCTTTAATTAGTTCTCTAGTATCCTGAGAAGAAAAAAAAAAGATATCTTTTAAATTCTGAGTCAGAACCAGACAAATCATCTGACAAGGAATCCACAATATCAGAATCAGAATCTGATGCCGTGTCAGAGGATGAAGAATATTCAGCCCTTTTCTCCTTGGGTCTAGAAGATTGGGAAGGGACAGAAGGACCAGGCGAGAGTTCAGAAAACGCTGATATCATCTCCTGCCTAAAGACCTCCCTAAGGTCCGATTTAATGGACGGAACTATGTCTTTTGCTAGGTTAGCCGTACATTTGCAACAAATCTTTTTAGAGGATTCAGACAACTTGACCGCACACATTGTACATTTTCGCAGCCTAGGTGTAGCCTTAGATTTTTGTGTACTCTCTCTTTCACTCTGAGTACAGACACAACAGGAGGTAGAGAAATAGAGGATATAACATAAGCGAAGATCAATATTTAGGATATTCAAGGGTTAAGAAACAGAATTCTGAGAAACACTCACAGCTGCTGCACCCTGAACAGAATCCATAGTGTCTCCTGGCTCAGACATGTTAGCAGACAGACACTAGTAGCCTAAATGACCAACTTTATATATCCTACCTCCAGACCTCAGATCAGAGGGCAGACTCCGCCTTGAATCTTGGCGCCAAGGATGTTATTGGATAGTAAAGAGTCACTGCCCATCTTCACCTGTGACTCTGCCATCACTCCTCCTCCTGGAGATGCGAACACCGGCCAGTACACCTTGAAGCCGCGCTTGTTCCCCACGTGGGACGCCACCGACGGACACGCCCCCATCGCGCCGGAAGAGCGGGTCCAGGAAGAACATGTAACTCTGCTGGCAGCCCCACGCGACTCCCACGTGGGACGCTAATGCCGGGGACACCCCCCGAGCACAACGCATATCCAGGTGGATCTTGGTATACTGCCACCGGCCTGAGCGACTTCCAGATGGGGCGCCTTGATCCAGAAACAAGGTAATCCACCCAGGCAGCCCCAACATCCTTATTTTAACCCCCCTGGAGCTAAACATATTGGAGCAGCGGGGAATCATGATAAGATACCAGAGGGACTCCCATGAGTATCTGGCGACCATGCCTTCACTCCTGCCAGCGCCACAAGGAGTAGGGAGGTAGATAGTAATCCGGCACTGCCGGTACACATCTAGCATGGTGGGCATTTTAGGTCCATTACCTGAGTCAGTACTGCCCCATACCAATTCAGACCACAGAAAATACTGCGGTACTGTATAGACTTCCTCCCCACCTGGAAGGGACAGGAAGACACTGAGGAGGAGCTGAAGAAGGATCTAATTAATTTGCTTCCTGTCCCTACCAAGTGGGAGAAGAGTCTCTCTCATTGTGGTGCCGTCATGGAGGATGAAAGGGAAAAATTCTATTAAACAAAGAGCTGTTCTCCATTGAAGACATTATCAGAGTAAAGGCTCATGCGCACGTTCATGTGCCCTATGATATGTCTTGCTAAGATCACCTCTCCTTGGTCCCATTCACACAACCGTGTTTTTGGTCCACATCCAATCTGCATTTTTTTTTTGCAGATCCCACATGGACCTCTTCATTTCTATGGGTCCGGAAAAAAAAAAAAAAAAAAAAAAAAAAAAAAAAAAAAAAAAAAAAAAAAAAAAGAACAGCACATCGCTGTCTGCACCGCATTTATGTCGCTTCCGCAGTCCATTAAAAAAGACAGAACAAGTCCTATTCTTGTCCGATTAGGAATTGTTACAATAGGTATATATATATATATATATATATATATATATATATATATATATATATACACATACACACACACACACACACACACACACACACATATACACACACACATACAGTGCTTGCGAAAGTATTCCGCCCCCTGGAACATTTCAACCTTTTGCCACATTTCAGGCTTCAAACAAAAAGATATAACATTTTACATTTTTGGTGAAGAATCAACAACAAGTGGGTCACAATTGTGAAGTGGAATGAAATTTATTGGATCATTTAAACTTTTTTTGTAATAATAAAACTGAAAAGTGCAAAATTATTCGGCCCCCTTGCATTAATACTTTGTTGCGCCACCTTTTGCTGCGATTACAGCTGCAAGTCGCTTGGGGTATGTCTCTATCAGTTTTGCACATCTACAACCCTTGGCAAAAAAAATATGAAATCACCAGTCTCTGAGGATGTTCCTTCAGTTGTTTAATTTTGTCGAAAAAAAACAGATCACAGACATGACAAAAAACTAAAGGCATTTCAAATGGCAACTTTCTGGCTTTAAAGGGTTTCTGTCACCAGATCTGGGCATATTAAACAGGATGACATTTGCAATGTGCAAATGTCACCTGATGCCCAATCTGGTATTGTTTTTTACATCGGTGCCCCCGTTTTTGTGAAAAAAGCATTTTTATATTATGCAAATTAGGCTTACTAGGTG
Source organism: Rhinella marina (assembly GCA_900303285.1). Taxonomy (NCBI): domain Eukaryota; kingdom Metazoa; phylum Chordata; class Amphibia; order Anura; family Bufonidae; genus Rhinella; species Rhinella marina. The sequence continues at coordinate 10,900 of ONZH01011769.1, read as the reverse complement.
CGAGGGGCGGTTACCCTGCACCTAGTAAGCACCGTTTCCCTACCTCCTGGCACGCCTCCATAGTCTTGATTGACAGGGCCAGGCAGCTTGTTCGCTCTTCTGCCGGCCCTGTCCTCGCTACAAATCCCGCGCCTGCGCCGTGCGGAAGAAAATCGGCACAGGCGCAGTGAGTGGCGCTGGCCGCCGGGCTCCCGGCTACCTCACTGCGCCTGCGCCGATGATGCCGGGTGTACTCTGACGTCATTGGCGCAGGCGCAGTGAGGTAGCCGGGAGCCCGGCGGCCAGCGGCACCCACTGCGCCTGCGCCGATTTTCTTCCGCACGGCGCAGGCGCGGGATTTGTAGCGAGGACAGGGCCGGCAGAAGAGCGAACAAGCTGCCTGGCCCTGTCAATCAAGACTATGGAGGCGTGCCAGGAGGTAGGGAAACGGTGCTTACTAGGTGCAGGGTAACCGCCCCTCGCACCTAGTAAGCCTAATTTGCATAATATAAAAATGCTTTTTTCACAAAAACGGGGGCACCGATGTAAAAAACAATACCAGATTGGGCATCAGGTGACATTTGCACATTGCAAATGTCATCCTGTTTAATATGCCCAGATCTGGTGACAGAAACCCTTTAAGAAATACTAAAAGAAATCAAGAAAAATAATTGTGGTAGCCAGTAACAGTTACATTTTTAGAACAAGAACAGGGAATAAATTATGGAATCACTCAATTCTAAGGAAAAAAAAATATGGAATCACCCTGCAAATTTTCATTACAAACAATAACACCTGTATCAGATTAACCCCTTCCCGACCAGCGCCGTACATGTACGGCGCTGCGGGAAGTGAGTTGCCGACCAGCGCCGTAGAGCTACGGAGTGGCGGTCACGCGGTCCCCGGGCGTAATCGCCGGGGAACCGGGGTATCATGGCTGCACTGCCCGGCAGGCAGCCATGTTCCCTAAGGGCAGGGCGCGGTATTTCCGTCCCCCTGCATCTCCGGTGGCTGCGATTGGCTGGTTTTCACAGGCCAGCCCATCGCAGCTCCCGGAAGCCAGCTGCAGGGGGATCGGAGGAGGGTCATCTGAAGGTGACAGGTGCTGAACTAGTCAGCACTTGTCCTTCCTGAGGTCAGGCAGGGGACCCCTGTGTTTTGGGCCCCCTGCCAGCGCTGCCATAGCCAATGGCAGCGCTACAGCTGCACAGGAAGGGGCAGAACCTTCCTGCATGCCGCCATTCTAGCTGGAGACTGCATGCTGGAAGGTTCTGTCCTTTTCTGTGTGCTGTTGGCTTGCTGGAACTTGTGGTGCACCACCACTGCTACCTGATTTTTTTTACTGCTGAAAAGAAGAACAGAAGAAGAACAGAAGAAGAACAGAAGAAGAACAGAAGAAGTTACAGATCTATATATCTATATATCCATATATATACACACACACATTTCAGTTAATGTCAGTTTAGGTGTTTGCACAAACGCACTGTATCTGCGTACGTGCTGTTTGCAGAGGACTGTAGTGAATTTTTTCACTACAGTTTCTGCACTCACACACCATCTGTGTGCGTGTGTGCGTGCTGTAAAAGCAGCATCTGCATATTTTTTTTTTTTTTTTTTTTTTTTACTTGTGTGAAACAAAAAAAAAACACAGTTAGTGGTAGTTAGATAAATTTCAGTTAGTGTCAGTTTAGGTTTTTGCACGTGTTCTGCGTACGTGCATTTTGCAAGCACTGAGCACCGATCAGTAGTGTCCATTACTGATTGTGTCTGCTCTTTTTTTTTTGTGCGGTAAAAGCTTTTTCCTGCAGCAAAAACTTTTTTTTTTTTTTTTTTTTTTATTAGAAGACTTTTATTACTGAAAAGACCTTTTTTTTTTATTCCCCCTCCCCTTTTTTTTTTTTTTTTTTAATTCAAAGTCAATACTAAAAACACCTTCACGTGTAAAACCACTACATACACACCCCTCACACTAAATAAAGTTTTACACGTTTCACCCATCACACCCCAATAAACTAAAAATGTCTCAATCATCCCAACGAGTGTACTCGGCAGAAGAGGCATACACCATCCTTGCCTCTGATACCGAGTCGGCCACTGAAGGAGAAGAGGACGCCACTTTCCTCTACTCCTCCACCCCCTCATCATCATCATACACTGATGAGGGACCCTCTAGGAGGCGCCCCAGAACGACCGCTGAGGCAGCCCCCCAGAGTGAGCCCATATGGACCCCATCCCCTGAGAATTATTAGCCCCAAATTCCAGAGTTTGTGGGAAACTCTGGAATTCAAATTGACTGCACGGGCTTCACAGAAATTGATTTTTTCAAAATCTTTTTCAGTGACGATTTAGTAAATCTTATCGTGGCCCAAACAAATTTATACGCCCAGCAGTTCATTACCCAGAACCCCACATCACAATTCGCAAGACCCCTAGGTTGGACCCCAGTAACAGCGTCAGAAAACATTAAATTACTCTTACCGGTAATTTCTTTTTCCCTAGCCTCCACGACGGCATTAGATGGAGGATGCTCCGCCTCTTTAGGGGCAGGAAACAACTGAGCTTTGCGCAATAAAGAGCCTCCTCCGTATGCTCACTTCAGTTAATAATCTAGAAACTCCAGGATGTAATGCAAATATTTATTAAACATAAATCATAAACAGAAACACAGGGTATTCGTCTGATATAAATCAAATAGGTAAGAAGTATTTAACATCATACTTTCAGGGCGGGAAAAACTCCATGCCGTCGTGGAGGCTAGGGAAAAATAAATTACCGGTAAGAGTAATTTAATGTTTTATCCCTACACCTCCACGACGGCATTAGATGGAGGATTAACAGAGATATAAGAGCTAGGGGGGGACCACAGCCAAAAGAACCTTCCGGCCAAAAGAAAGGTCACTATTAGCTACTAAGTCAAGCTTGTAATGTTTAAAGAATGTGCTTGTGGAAGACCAGGTGGCAGCTCGACAGATGTCTTCCAAGGAGGCCTGAGCTTTCTCCGCCCAGGAGGTGGCCATGGCCCTCGTCAAATGGGCTTTCACTTTAAGAGGAGGAGAAAGTCCTTTTTCTGAATAGCATGTGGATATGCAAATTCTGATCCAGCGTGCAATTGTAGTTTTGCTAGCAGCTGCTCCCTTGTTAGGGCCTTGGAATTGGATGAGTAATTGGTTTGTCTTCCTGAATACCTTGGTTTCTTGAAGGTAGAGAAGGACACATTTTCTTACATCCAGGGAAGCAAATTGCAACTCTTTGTCGGAAGAGGCCTGTGGACAGAAAGAAGGGAGAACTATTTCTTTTTGGTAATGAAATTTTGAGAACACTTTAGGGAGAAATTCTGGGGCGTGCTTTAGAATGATTCTATGATCTAATACTGTTAGGTATGGAGGAGCAATAGAGAAGGCTTGGATTTCTCCTACCCTTCTAGTCGTTGTGATAGCTAGAAGAAACGCCAATTTTAGAGATAGGTTTCTTATCGAGATTGACTCAGCTGGAGAAAAAGGAGGGACTGTTAGGCCTGACAGGACTAGATTCAAGTCCCAAGGAGGAACTGATGATCTCGATGGGGGGTGGAGTCTTGAGGCCCCCTTGATGAATCTTTTGATGAGGCCTACTTCTGCTAATCTAAAGTCTAGAAAGGCACTTAGAGCGGCCACTTGTACTTTTATGGTACTCACTCTTAAGCCTTTATCCAGGCCGGCCTGGAGAAACTGCAAAATATTGGGGATATAAGGACCTCCATCTGAACCCCATATGTCTGATACTGTTTTGAGAAAACAGTTCCAGGTACGCAAGTAGATTCTGGATATAATTTGCTTTCTGCTATGTAACATAGTATCAACCACTTTCACCGAAAGTCCTTTCCTTAGAAGGATTGCCCTCTCACTCTCCAGGCCGTTAGTTTCAGTTGGGGAAGGTCTGGATGGGTCACCGGGCCCTGCTGGAGAAGATCCTTGACCCTTGGGAGGATCCAAAATTCCCCCTTGGATGCTGACATCAGGACTGGAAACCAAGGCCTCCGAGGCCAGAATGGGGCGATCAGAATGACATCTGACTTTTCTCTTAGTGCCTTGGCAATCACTCTTGACAGCAGACGGAACGGAGGGAAGGCATAAAGAAGGGTTCTTGGCCACAATTGAGCTAAAGCATCTATTTGGGCTGGAAGGTCCAGACGGGATAGGGAAAAGAAGGTCTGTACTTTTTTGTTGTCCTTGGACACAAAGAGGTCTATAGATGGATGGCCCCATTTTGCACAGATCTCCCTGAATATCCTGTCGTTTAAACTCCACTCTCCTTCTCTTAGGCTCTTCCTGCTGAGGAAGTCGGCAACTTCGTTTTTTGACCCTTTTATATGTACTGCTGAAAGGGAAATCAGGTTTAGTTCTGCCCACCTGAAGATCTTTGCTGCCATCCATTCCAGTGGTCGACTCCTCCTGCTTGTTGATATAGGCGACTGTGGTTGTGTTGTCGGACAGCACCTTCACGTGACGATGAATTACTTCTGGATGGAAGGCCTTCAGAGCTTGCCAGACCGCCGATAGCTCCCTCAGATTCGATGATGCCTGGGAGAAAAAGACAGACCAGTTTCCTTGCTTGGAGAGATCGTTTATATGGGCCCCCCACCCTAGATGACTTGCATCTGTAGTTAGCACTACCGTATCTGACTGGTGCCACTCTACCCCAATTTGGAGATTTCCTGGCGACATCCACCAGTTCAAGGATGTCTTTACACTGGTGGGCAATGATACCTTTTTGTTCAGAGAAGATTGTCTCTTGTTCCAATGAATCAGAAGAAATGATTGGAGGACCCTTGAATGTGCTTGTGCCCATTTCATGGCCGGCATTGTCGAGGTCATTAGGCCTAAAATGGTCATGATGTCCCTGATTGAGACAGATGATTTTTGGTAGAATTCCCGGATTCTCACTATCAAATCTTCTTGTTTGGGAGTCGGGAGGAACGAGGTCATCTGAATGGAGTCTAGCAGGATTCCTAAAAATACACAACGCTGGCTCGGCTACAGATTGGACTTTTGTAGATTCGGGATCCAGCCTAAATCTGAGAGGGAAGAAAGGGTGAATTGAAGGTTCTTTTGTAATGCCTGTTCTGACGGGGCTATCAGAAGAAGATCGTCTAGATAGGGTATCATTATTATACCTGACCGATGAAGAAAGCTTGACACTTCTGCCATGACCTTGGTAAAGATCCTCGGGGCTGAACTTAACCCGAAGGGCAGCACTTGGAATTGGAAGTGACTTTCTCTCCCCTTGACCCAGACGGCAAATCTCAGGTACTTCTGATATTGTGGATGGATGGGAATATGGTAGTATGCGTCGGTAAGATCTACCGACGCCATGAAGCTGCCCTCCTGGATCACACTGACAGTTGAACATATGGTTTCCATTTTGAATTTCACGTATTGGACATGCTTGTTCAGATCTTTCAGATTTATTATTGCACGGAAGGATCCGTCTGGTTTTTTGACCAGGAAGATTGGGGAGTAATATCCTGATCCCCACTCGTCCTGAGGAACCGGGACTATTGCGTTTTTGAGAAGCAATTTTACTTGGTTTTCTAAGGCGATTTGGTTTGTACCTAGGAGATTCCGGTTCATAAGAAACCTTTCTGGAGGAAAGTGACTGAATTCTGGTCTGTATCCTTCTTGTATAACTGAAGAAACCCAGGGAGAGGCTTGAATGTTTTCCCAAGCCAGAAAAAATTCTTTTAGTCTGCCTCCCACTGGGCGCCTGGCGTCACTTTGGCTGTTGTTTAGCGGACCTTTCAGGATTTAAGAGGAATCCTTTATTTTTGTTTTTTGATGTTTGCCAGTTATTGTTGGCTTTCCTCCTTTGATCAGGCTTAGCACGTCCTTGGCCATGAAAATTTCTTCTTTGGTGGAAATACTTTGATTCCATCGGAAACCCTTCCTATCCGACGCTTTGTCTAAAATGTCGTCTAGACCAGGACCGAATAATCTGTTCCCTTCGCAGGGGATGGAGCATAGTCTATTTTTTGAAGTAGAGTCACCCAACCATCCTTTTAGCCATACGGTCCTGCGCGCAGTATTGATTAGAGCTGTAGATTTAGCGGATAGTCTAACGATATCTGCTGAGGCGTCGGATAGGAAGTTGGCTGCTTGTTTTAAAACCGGGACGGAAGCAAGGATATCATCCCTGTCTATACCGGATTGAAGATGGTTCTCCAGTTGGTTTAGCCACAGGGAGAGGGTCCTGGCGGTATATGTGGCCGCAATCGTAGGACGGAAAGTGGCCGAAGAAGACTCCCAGGCTTTTTTCAGGGAAGCTTCACAACGTTTGTCCATAGGATCCCTTAACAGACCAATGTCCTCGAAGGGAAGGGAGGATTTCTTTGAGATCTTAGCTATGGGGGCGTCTACCTTCGGGGTTTTATCCCATAACGCCGAGTCCTCATTCGTGAAAGGATATTTATGCTTAAATAATTTTGAAATAGTCTGCCTTTTTTCTGGCTCTTTCCATTCTGTTCCGATAATATTTTTGATGTTAGAATGGACTGGAAAGACTCTACGTTTTTTGTCTCCTAAACCGACAAATAACTGATCTTGGACTGAGAGGGGTTCCTTCGGGTCTTCTAGATTCATTGTGGTTCTGATATTTTTTAATAGACATTCTGTCTCTTCCACGGAACAAAAGGGACGGCCTGCTGAATCCTCAGCATCTGAAGTGTCAGAGGAAGAGGAGGCCTCACCCTCATCAGGTTCAGTCTGTGTCAAAAATATTATGAACTCTGGAAGTAGAGGGCCCTGGAGCGGCCATAGCTAATTTTGCTTCTATCATGGCGCCCACTTCTTCTTTAATTATGGATCGAAGACTCTCCACTACAGAAAGAGTTTCCTCAGACACAACTTTAGAAGTGCAAGATTGACACAGCCATTTTTTGGATGATGAGGGCAGGGACTTTTTGCAGACCGCACATTTTTTTCTCTTTGATGGCTCCGGTCCCCTTGAGGTCTCCTTGCCCTGAAAACAGGTAAGGGATAACTTTAGGTACTTAGAGCTAAGAACGGAGCCATCACCTGATGAGAGGAAGAGACACCCAGTGTACCAAGAAATCAGGAACCCCTCCAGGAGGAGGCTTACCGGGCTGGAGGGCCTGGGAGGATCAGAGGACTTTCTGCTGGGCTCTTCCGACATGGCACCTTGTAAGGATTCTCAGGCAGGGGCGGCAGGCGAGAGCAGAACGCTGCGCAGGAACAGCGTCTGTCTATCTCAAACCTGCCGCCTTTATCCGGGATAACCCGGAAGACCCTGGTCGCGTCACTTCCTGAACGCGCCTATGTTCCACACAGACGCGTCGTCCGCGTCACCGGGGCGCGCCGCGCGCATAATCCGGACGACCTGCTCGCATCATCCAGGCGTGCCGATCACGTCAGGCACGCCATCCCCGCGTCACTCAGGCACGCCGCGCGCGCCCCACGTGACCTCAATGCCTGCCACAATGGAACGCCTCCCGCACCTCCAACTGTCCTCCTGTAGCATGGGATGGACAGAAAGCCCGGGGCCACCGGCTCCACCGGAATTACGCCAAAGGGGCAGAGGACCACCACCGGTAAGTCCTGAATTCTGCCCCCTGCACCAACCCTCCAGCCAAAAAGCTGGGAAAAACAAACCTAAAGGTTGGGCGATATATCCAGCGCAGCTCCTGCATCCAAAGGGACAGGAAACAACTGAAGTGAGCATACGGAGGAGGCTCTTTATTGCGCAAAGCTCAGTTGTTTCCTGCCCCTAAAGAGGCGGAGCATCCTCCATCTAATGCCGTCGTGGAGGTGTAGGGATAAATAAAAATTTTCTGGGGGCTTGTGCTGCACATGGGGCTTATTAAAAAACCAGAAATGAGACAGTATTGGAGTGTGGATGTCTTGTACCACACTCCAGTATTTAGTGCCACCATGACCTGGTATCGATTTGAGTCGATATTGAAATTTTTGCATTACAGCGATAATGCACAGTGTCCTCCCCAAAGTGACCCGACATTCGATCGGCTTTACAAAATTAGACCCATCCTTGACCACTTCAGCGCCAAGTTTTCTGAAGTGTACACCCCAGAAGAAAACATCTGTGTAGATGAGTCCCTGGTGCATTTCAAGGGGAGGGTAAAAATCCGCCAGTACCTGCCTAACAAGCGGGCAAGGTATGGCATAAAAATGTACAAGCTCTGTGAGAGTAGGTCAGGGTACACCTATAGGTTCCAGGTCTATGAAGGCAAAGATTCACGGATTGAACCCCCAGAATGCCCCCCTGGCCTAGGAGTTAGTGGGAAACTAGTGTGGGACTTGCTGCACCCACTGCTGGATAAGGGTTACCACCTCTACGTGGATAACTATTATACCAGCTTACCCCTCTTCATGTCCCTAAGTGCCAGGCATACTGTGGCTTGCGGCACAGTACGTAAAAATCAGAGAGGCCTCCCTAGATCCCTGGTAGGGCAACCACTGAGGAAGGGTGAAAGTAGGGCTCTCCTCCACGAAAACATGATGGTGGTTAAGTACAAGGACAAGAGGGACGTCCTTGTACTGACCAGCATTCACCCCAACACCAGCTCCCCTGCCCGTGTACGTGGTACCACTACCACTGTCCCCAAACCGGACTGCATCCTGGCCTACAACAAGCACATGGGAGGAGTTGATCTTTCAGATCAAGTTCTGAAGCCCTACAGTGCCACACGAAAAACAAAAGTGTGGTACAAAAAACTAGCTGTACACCTTGTACAGATGGCAATGTACAATGCGTATGTGCTATATAAATCTGCAGGACACACAGGAACTTTCCTTCACTTTCAAGAAGTAGTGATCAAGGCCCTAATTTTTCCAAATCAAGCAGAAGAGGCCCCCAGTACTTCTGCAAGTTACAGTGCCCGAGTTGTACCAGGACAACATTTCCCTGGTGAAGTTCCCCAAACAGCTAGGAAGGGAAGGACCCAAAAACGATGCAGGGTGTGTTCCAAAAGGGGGATTAGGAAGGACACTATACACCACTGCGAAACCTGCCCTGAGAAACCTGGCCTGTGCATCAAGGATTGCTTCAGAATCTACCACCAATCCATGGATTAGTTTCATCCCTGATGTACCCTGAATTTTTTTCACTTTATACCTCACATTTAGTCTCTGTATCTTACATATCCATTTTTCACCATCACTGCATATTAATTTCTGTGAGACTCCAGTTTGCTAAAAAGTACCCTTTCTACCACTTAAAATGTCCGTACAGGGGTGCTCTTTCCAAAATGGGGTCACTTCTTGGGGTTTTTAGTTGTTGGGGACCTCAGGAAATTTTTAAAAGCAACATGGCAAATAAAAAACCATGTCTGTTAAATCTGGCCTGCAAAAACCACACTTTGCAGTTTGCCTCTGGTGGCCTGCTGTGCGTCCATACAGCGGGCTACATGCACAAATGGGGTGTTGTTTTAATGGGGAAAAATTGGGGAACATGCATTGGGTGCATTTTCTCTTTTAACCCCTTGTGAATCTGAAAAATTGGGGTCTGCTTGTAATTTTTCATTTTCACAAATGTGTGCTTTGAAAAGCTTTTACAAGTGTTTCTGCCTTCTGTGAGACCCCAGTTTGTAAAAAAGTACCCTTTCTACCACTTAAAAAGTTCGTACGGGGGTGCTTTTTCCAAAATGGGGTCACTTCTTGGGGTTTTTAATTTCTGGGGACCTCAGGAAATTTTTAAATGAGACATGGCACTAAAAAAAAAAAACATGTCTGTTAATTCTGGCCTGCAAAAAACACATTTTGCAGTTTGCCTCTAGGGGCCTGCTGTGCACCCATACAGCGGGCTACATGCACAAATGGGGTGTTGTTTTAATGGGGAAAAATTGGGGAACATGCATTGGGTGCATTTTCTCCTTTAACCCCTTGTGAATCTGAAAAATTGGGGTCTGCTTGTAATTTTTCATTTTCACAAATGTGTGCTTTGAAATGCTGTTACTTGCATTTCTGCCTTCTGTGAGACCCCAGTTTGTAAAAAAGTACCCTTTCTACCACTTAAAATGTCCGTACGGGGGTGCTCTTTCCAAAATGGGGTCACTTTTGGGGGGTTTCCACTGTAGGGCCAGCTCAGGGGGTCTTCATGTGCGGCATAGCTCCCAATTATTATTCCAGCTAATTTCACTCTCCAAAAGTCATATGGTGCTTCTTCCACTGTGAAGCCTGCTGTGCGCCAGTACATTGGGCTACGAGCACATATGGGGTGTTTCTGTATTCGGGGGGAAATGGTGATCAAAATGTGGGGTGCATTTTGTCCCGTTACCCTTTGTGAAAGTGAAAAATGTGGGTGTATAGCAACTTTTTTTGTCAAAAAATTGCAATTTTTCATTTTCACTTCCGCGTGAATCCTAATTCTAGGAAAAACCAGTGAGCTCAAAGTGCTCACCACACACCTTGAAAGATTCCTTAAGGGGTGCTCTTTCCAAAATGGGGTCACTTTTGGGGGGTTTCCACTGTAGGGCCAGCTCAGGGGGTCTTCATGTGCGACATAGCTCCCAATTATTATTCCAGCTAATTTCGCTCTCCAAAAGCCATATGGTGCTCCTTCCACTGTGAAGCCTGCTGTGCGCCAGTACATTGGGCTACGAGCACATATGGGGTGTTTCTGTAAACTACAGAATTGGGGTAATAGATTGTGTTTTTTTTTGTTGTTAACCGTTGATGTGTTTCATGGAAATTGGATTAAAACTTAAAATCTGCTAAAAAAAAATGGAATTTTGAAATTTCATTCCAATTTTCCGTCAATTCTCTTGGAAAACATAAAGGGTTAACAAAGTTAGTAAAATCAGTTTTGAATAGCTTGAGGGGTGTAGTTTCTAAAATGGGGTGATTTTTGGGGAGTTTCCACTATATAAGCCCCACAAAGTAACCTTATATCTGAACTGGTCATTAAAAAAATG